>JAOBRC010787672.1:0-10064 GCA_027575255.1 Scolionema suvaense | reverse complement strand
TTTTATGAGTCTGCTTGAGAGTGTTTCTTGCCACCTTATCTGCTCTGTTGAGGAGAAGTCTGAGAACTGATGCGTTCTGCACAACATTACTAGTGGTACTAGGCCAGTATCGCTTGACCCGTCCACACTTGCCGTAACATCGCTGAAAGGATATGCAAATAAGGGTCCAAATCCTTGTGTAGGTTTTGCACTGATGAAGTTTTGTCTGCACAGGTACCACACTCTCGGATTCCCACTGATAAAAAATTGAAGAATACTAAATACGTTTCCAAAAAAGTTAAATAATGCCCCCCCCAAAATACATTCCTGAAAGGGGCAGAGATTTGCTTCATAGCTGATTCTGCGAGGGAGTCTACCCTTGGATGTTATACGCTCTGACTTCCAAGTCAAGTTCATCGTCGTAGTCACATTCGCTTGTGGCTACCTCCTGTAGCCACTTCCCCTGTTGGTAGTTTTTAAATGTTTATTGAATAAATTCATTTAAATTTGCATAAATTATCATGCTTTTCTGTGTTTTTTGTATTCTCAACACATGTACACTAAATGAGCACTTATTTTAGCAAAAATAGTGCGATTTTCTATTGTTTCTGTTGCGCGTTGCGATATTTTCGATGGTCGGACGGGGCGCTCCCCCATCAAAAATGCCCTTCGCCCTCCCCTTCAAGGGGGCACCGCCCCCCCATATGTTGATGGTCTATGGGAAACCCTGTAGCCAATACCTACTAGTTGCTTTTTCTTTCTCCACTCCTGTTATGAAGAGCCCCATTTCAAGTTCGCAGCAGTCACAGAATACAAACTGATGGCATGGATCCTTTCCCGCACATGATCTGGCTGTAGACCCCTATGCAGGGAATGGAAGCATCGGTCCCAGGTTAATTTTTCTGGGTTTTAGAGAAAAGCGACTAAGCTAGTCTACAAAAATATAAAATAAATTGCCGCTCACATCTTGTATTTAAAGGGAGATAAATTGCCTGGCCTAAACTTTAGACTGGAGATAAACTTTCACTGGCCTTAGGGAAGAGTAACCGAATTGGCTATCAAAGAACCTTGTTATTCCTAACCTTTCTTCTTCAATTCTTGCCTCACCTACACTTAGACAAGGCGACTCATTCCTAGAACTGTACAAACACATAAACGTGAATGTTTTCACCCTGCCATATCCATGATCAAAACCCCTACTCCCTGTGCCTGAACAGGGTTAAGGAGCCAAAATTAGGAAAAGTAGGGTTGCAAAATGGGAAGTTGTCTTGATGTTGCGTGGTGGGAATGTCTGAGGATCCTGTTCAAGCTGGATCGAATCTAGGCTAAGGCCATGATAATTTGAAAAGAAGTTATGCGTATATGCCCGTGCTTGTATTTCATTTCCGCCTTTGCTAAATTATTGCTTGATTGGCGGCACCAGCTCAATTATTTTTTGCATCCAATGCATCTCCAATCCATTTCAACAAGCTATTTCCTGCTTTATGGGAGATGCTGAGCTCTATTTATCGAACAAACATTGTTATAATTAGCCGTTGTGTATCATTCAATACAATACGATTCGATACGCAGCATGTGTGACTTTGAGTACTATACATCAATAATTGATAAGCAGACACCAAGTGTGCCAGTCTATTAGGCGTAGCTACACGTTTTTGACTCCGCTTTCAGATCCTGTCAGTGTGCAACAGAGATGCAGAGACAAAAACCAGTGTATAAAAATTATGTATGTAATGAAGTTAACTTTTTTCTATAATTTGTGTATGCCGAAAAAAGATGTTGTTGTTCTCCTGGGTCCCCCATGCTTCTGTAGGTGTAGTTCCCTCTCAAGATGAAAGGAAACGTTTTGTCCTGACAGAAAAATAACGAAAATAATTGTGTGCTGCCTTTTGATTTTTATCATTTTGAAGTGTTGCTTAATGCCAGATAGACATAGGTACGTATAGCTTGCACACATTGCACTTAGCCACCATTTAGCCCTTTCAGTATCTGCCCTCCACTATGCAGAGGATACAAGACCATCAATATTTCCCAGCCCTTTGCATTGGAGAGGCCAACCGCAGTTACATTTTGCGTCTGGATAAAAGCACGGTAGACGACAGTTATTGGATGTATCATCCTCCAATCAAAGATTGTGCTGGTGGGTTGCCGGTCATTTATAACCACTTTTTTCAAAAACATTCAAAATTGACTGGTTTGCCCTGGTACTTTACTTGCAAAACACTTGGTACTGAAAGGATTAATTATCTTTAATTTGGTTGGGGCTTCTTGATCTACACGGAATCAATGGATAGTTTTCTATAGAAATGAAGTTTGATGACTGTTTGGTTGCATGACAATCTCTCTTTCATACTCTCACGTACTTAGCCAGTTTTGTATACAGAGCACAATTATCTTCCTTCTTCTGTGTTGCAAAGTCCAGGGTTCTGCCCATAGTGAGCATTGCTGGGCGGACTGCCCACCACATATGAAGCTCTTCTTTAATCATTCCAACACACAGATAGGAGATCTCAACCTCTTGTCAAAGTGTTCATAGTCTGCATTTAATTTTCCTGACTTTTTCACTAGCATGGCTTTGTTTGAGATGATGCTAGTCAGCTTCAATTTTGAGTTATTTTCAGCTTGGAATGAACTTGAAGTGTTAAAACTTTTAGATCTTCATCCCACCGCTTATTGTAATTTGCCTGGCACTTACAAAATCCTAGGCAACACCCAAAAAGTCCTTGGCTACAGATCGCTGGGCATTGTTTTTAGTTGTTAAACTTAACTGCGCAGGGTTTTATCCAAGTGCTTTAAGTTCCGCACCGTTTTTTGATGAATTGAGTTTTGGTGTCGTTGAGGCGGGTGAAAGTTGTGAGTGGCACGCATGGAAACCGAAGCATAGCCCAAGAAGCCATGGCACTTTGAGGCATTCATTTCTGTAAAATGAACAATTTAGGCTTTGGAATCGCTGATGTTAAATTCTTTTATTCACATTTGCTGAAGATTACTGTGGGATATGTAACTCATTTCTATCACCAGCATTGAACGTTCTATTTCAGCAATCTTCAGTTCTACTCAGTAGTTCCGCTATCCTATGCAGTCAGATGTGACCTTAAGCATGTGAAAAGATATACTGGCCTGCCTTATGTCACTGGGCACGTAAAAGCTGAAGGCATAAATATTGTTTCTGTTGCACTTGAGTTTTTTGGGAAAGACACTTCCCGAGATATATCACATATTAATCTTGTCAACATAAGTTCTAGTTTCATGCATACATACAGCTCGTTGAGAAAGTTGCAGAAGCTAATGCTTTACTTTCAGGTCCCGATGTAGCTACCCGTAATTGAATTGATTTTCCCACCTCTCTGATTGTTGGCAGCATGATATTTAAGTCAAGGGAGTTCATGTGCGTATCCTAGAATCTCCATCACTGTGGTCATTTTTTGGTGGTACTGGGAGTGCAATTTTGTTCATCCAGATTCAATTCTTGATTCTCAATCCTGATTGAGTTTTTCCCCTTCGTTAAATGGTGTGAAAACATGCTTAGATAAAACACTACTGTGTAAATCTGTGCAAATATAAAAGCGCCTTCTAGTGAAAGCTGTCATGTTATGACTCCAAAACGTTACTATGACTTGTGAAAGAGCAAGTACATGTAAATGTAATGGAGTATTACAGTAATGTGAAGTTGATGGACAAAAGTTTTGGAGTGGATTGTTTAGATTTTGGAATGTCAGCTGTGTAGGTTGTTGCTCAGCTGGTGAAGATTTTATCTGTAGCTGCAGTCTTAGCCTTAGTTGAACGGGTGGGGTGGGAAGGGGATGGAGAGGGCACATTAAGCCCTCCTTCTACTTTTCGGAACGCCACTGCTGAACTACTAAACTGAATGGTATGAAATGGGGGGTGTTTTCACAGAATTTATCTGCGGTCATTTTTGTGCCAAAAAAATTTCTGGTGGGCCACAGGTGTATTCTTCAATGTGATACGGTCAAAATTTAGTGTGTGATATCATCAAAAGGGCTATTTGCTCTCTAGAAACACAGGCTCAGCATTGTAAATGTACATGTATATGATTGACCAACTGCTTTTAGGTTCTGTGCCTATTCCAAGTATCAATGACTGTTCCTGACATCATCAGGAGAATCTATGCATCACACTCTGAAGCAATAATTTCTATTTGTGGCAGTAACAAATGATTACGTCATCATTGCCGCCTGCTATTTTTGGGACCAAACTTAATGCCATTTTGTTCTTTACATGTACGGGTTTTGTCGTAGGAAGTTTCCTGGCTTCAGCTTTATCCAAACCAAAGTTATTGAGGGGGGCACAGTCCTGGGGAGCCCCCAAAAGCCCAGTGCGAATAGGTTTAAAACTATATACTGGTCTAAGATGATTTTTGGCATGGTAGTAGAGCCTGTAAAAATATGACTGTAGCTTTTAATTTCATGGAAAAGGCTGTCGCAGTTACAGCGTTATCTTACACGCCAATGACCTTAGAAAACAGTCCTATATGATGTCACTGATGATTGAAAGTGAGATCACTTTGAACTAAAATTGCTGAAGAGCAACTGAAGCTTTTTCACTCAAATGAAAACCAGTGTTCGTTTTTTGCGAGATCCACCAGTGCACCATTATGGAATATGGTTCTACAGTGGTACACTGGTTGAAATATCTTTTCGTTTCAAATTAAATTCTCTGTTGGTGTTTCACTTCTCTATTTTTTGATCTATATTTGTTTTCTTTTTAAGTGGAACCAACAAGTAAAGAAGATGAGATCATGCATCTTGGCCGCAGAACTGATGCTTTGCATTCTGGAAACTCTGAGAGGTTGCTACAGTCAGAACCGAGAATGCTTTTGCAACATCGGCCGTTCACTTCACCTCGTCCTAGAAATCACATGACGTCTGGAATTCATCATAGTTTCAGTTCTGTCCGATCCTATCCCACAAGGGAAACAAATTTCAATGAAGGGCTTTTGTATCCTCCTGCTAGTTTGAGCTATGTTCCCCGTCATATACCACATCATACCTCATCTCTGGATGTAGCTGATTCGATTTCACTACAACAGTATAGTGCTATGAGCAGACAAAGCCAGGAGTCAACTGCTAGAGTCCTTTTTCACATTCCTGGTTCTCAAAATCACAACAATGGGGATCAAAGGCAAGATTTTAAACATATAGCAGGAGGGGATGCTGGTACACTCACTTCTGTGAAAGAAGATGTCCCCAAACACAATAATTGTGAATCTGATGAATTATGTAAAACAGATGCAGTAGCTAAAGAGCAACAAAGTAGTCAGGACTGCCTGACACACTTGCGGCAAAGCTATAAGGACAAAAGCATCGGTCCTCCTCCACCTTTAGTAAAGGTTGTTACTCCCCCACCCGAAGATGTGAGCGTAAGGTGTGGACAGGTTTCTGATCAGCTTAAAGCAGACACAATTGACCCTATTAAGTGTAATACTGTAGAGGTAACCGATTTACATCCATCACCAATTACAAATACTCCACCTGGCGTGTCATCAGATAGGTTGCATGGACAGGGCCGTAAAAAAGTTCCTGAATTGAGCCCGTCTTCCTCAAGCGAACTTGAAAGTACTATCAGTGCAGGTAACTCTGCTGTCAGTAGAGATGACTCGACTATCGGAAGAGATATCTCTACTACATCCACACATGTGCTAACCAGGCACATTGAGCCTGAAGCTCACGACTCGATTCCAGCTGATATAAGTCCTGATCTTTGTGATCAGGAAGTATCTGCTATCACCAACAGAAAGTCAGAGTCCGAATCGCCTCCTGACAATGGGACTTCTGTACATTTTGAAATCAATACTAGTGAGAATGCTGTGGCACAGAGCTTTCGTAGTTCAGTCCTTGGTGAAGCACAAGACAGCGATAAAAACTTTCCCGATCTTGCAGAAAAACTGTCTATCAGCCCCCCTCTTGGTGAAGTTGTTCATTCATCATCCAATAGTCCAGTTGGGCATGCTGACCAAGCATCAGATGATCTTCTTGGAACTTCATTTGGAGAGGCCACTGATGAGATTCCTTCTGATGTGGGATGTAGGAACTGTGCCATGTTACAGAAGGTATGTTTTGACAAATAGATCTGATTTCTTCCCAGTCTTTGGTTAGATTTCACTGCAAGTCCATTTTGGGGGTATGATTGCTAGTTTAACCCTATTTAGGGGAGGGGGGGTAGGTATGTTTGCCTCCCGTACCTATCTCCCAATCGGGAGGCCCAAATGAGGTGAAATTTTGTATGGGTAATCCATGGGCACTCACCGTTCAGGACAACATCCGTTGGATTCACTGTCTTTGTTCAGTTTGCTTCAAATTAATAATGAAGGAAGCCTACCATAAGTGAGCCGTGTGAGCCTGCTCAAAATTCCTATGTCAGGCCTCGAAATTTCAAAATTTATGGGTAACGGTAGGCAGCTTCCCCCATTTTCACATTCTGGGTACCCATTTGTAAAGAGGTTCCCCGAGTCGGCACGACCAAAGGCAGGTCTTACACAATAGTGCATTAAATGCACTGAATATGCTTGGTGTGAAGTGTCTCTACTAACCTAAGGTTTTTTCTGCGCAAGATGCATACGTTTGTAGCATAGCACGACCGAAGGCAGGTCTTAGTTGTGCGCCTGCTGTGAAATGCTTGCTGAACGTAATCTAGTTTCCCTGTCTTGCATACAACACAGTGACATGTCATCACAAAGCCAACTAATTAATAAGAGATGAGATTCTTGGACTTAAATACAAGAAGCCAAAGAAATAAAATTGGACAAAAGAAAGTCTGGAAGAAACTGCTAAAAGAACATAGACAAAAGAAAGAGTGGAGATATCTCCAGTCATCGACCACACAAAAAACATCTGTGGTTTGAAAAGTTGGGACAGCATCCGATGGCATGTATAGCAATCTCATCCTGAGCAGCAACTTTTTCAGCCCCCAGGCAGCAAAATCCAGCATCATGTGCAAGTTTGCAACAAGCTAGGTAGATCTTCGGTCCATAGCTATTAATGAATGAACCACAGAGCTATCTATTTTATAGGAATATAGCTACAAATATACCAGAAGTTTGATTAGTTTGAGTCTTCATAGTAATTGCGAAAATAAAATATTTGATTGCTTAGGGTAAACGTGCGTCTGCAAGACTTTTGCGACAAGTACTAGAGGAATATTCAATTTTCAAAACTTTTGAATCACTCATCTAAACAAGCTCAAATTTGAACGCAATGTGCAAGAGAAATTACATTGAAAGCTGCCAAGATTTAGACGCATATATAGCTGTTCAAAAGTTATCAAAAAGTTACGGAATCAATAGGGTTAACCTAAAGTGGGTTAACTGCTATTATTAGAACTTTTCATTGCATATGTCACAAGGCTCATCTCAGTTATGAAAACTGGCGGCAGCTAGATTGCCTTTCGCTGACCGACGGCGGGATTTGAAACTAGCGTTTTTCCTTCTATAGATACAATCTAGCCGCCGCTTGCGTTTCTAGCCGTTGATTGAACGGCTATTTTTTGATGACTAGATTGGGCTCTGAACTAGCCATCTAGATTGATTTTCCCATTTTCCCGCTGATGGCTAGATTGGTCACGTGGGTATTTTAGTTGCTCAGGCCATCTAGTCATCTCCAGTGTGAAAACGCTTAATGTACCTAATCATGGCATGCCTTCATTTCATTGGCTGTCTGACTAAGAAAAATCTATAGACTTTTTGACCACACGTTGAGCTTGAAGTCATCTATTATACAATTGTGAGTAAGGATTTGGGTAAAATTTCAAATTTCCAGAATCAAAGTGAGGGCCTGTCCGTGCTAAAATTTATGTACAGCGCTCCATAGGTAGGTAGTTACCACTGTCTGATCAGGGACTCTTCAGTTCGTATGCCTGTGAACCTAGCCAACCATGACAGGATTGCGAATATTTTTGGAAGTTGCTCGTGGAATAGTTTTCTTCTCACCTGGTAGACGTAGATACTGATTGGTGCTTGTTCATTTTCTTCTGTACGCTCAATTCTGGTGAATGAATGAAAGTTCTCATACTTGGCGACGTGTATCTATCCCACCATTTTTAAGAATGTGCCTTATTCAGGCCTACCCCATTGATAAACTCTCTTTTACCCGCGATTATTAGTTTTATCTGCGAAAGGGAGGCACACATATGTACATACAACTACAATTCTGTAGATGGGACCATGAAGCTTGTTTGCCTTCCTGTCAATTCAAATGTGTTAAGACTTGTAGGATGCATTTTTAGTGACGCCTCAGCAGATTTTGGAGTACGTAGCTTCTATCAAGGCTCTGCTCCTCCTCTGCTGTGCATACCATCCCTTTGTCTCAACCCCCCTTTAAGTACGGTTTCCTCATGTCTTTCTGTTGGGCACTACCTCTCTTTTACAAACCATATTTCCCTGATCTGTTTCCCTCAAAATTATAACTGGTGACCCGGCCATGCAAAATATGTACATAGAGAAAATGTTTAATTTGGTAAGTATTTTGCCTTTTAGAAGCAACATACCCATGTAATCAGGCCAAAAAAATTTCCTTGTTTCCTGTTGCGCTCCCGGACCGTTTTTTAAGAACATGTCACACCCTCAACCGAGGGGTTAGAAACTACGGAGTGGGAAGATGAGCGGAAAGCCTCACTCCCATGACATGTTTTATTACCGTTTTGACAGCATTGAAGTCCCCCATTTATTAGCTGACCCATTCATTGATATATACTTTTTCATAAACTTAAGCTCTTTCCATTCAGCCCTATTCCCCATTCTAATGGCCAAGTATTTCGAGCCCACCCCTTTTAGGACCTTCTTCAGAAGTTACTACTAGTCATGTTTAAATGGGGCTAGGGTCGAATTATGCCTACTTGATTCACAAAAAGGCTTTGGAATGTGTTTGAATTGTTGTAGGGCATTTTAGAAGTTTTGTTTTAAGAGGACATGCTAAGTTCTCCAACATTATATTGCACATTATGTCCATTTAATATATTAATGTTAAACATCTCATCTTTATTGATATGGTATATAGGTAGAAATGCTGTGGTTTTGTAGGAATTTGTTTATTTAGTGGATTAAAAATGTTTCTTTTCATTTATCTGGATCAAAGCATAAAAAATTCTTAGACCAGGGTCGAACGTAGAAACGTAGATTAGAGAGATATTCTGTGGTGTTTGTTGTATTACATCTATTCTTGGCACATTTATTCGTAGGAGTTGAGATCCACAAAGAAAACAATGTACATGAATATGAAGATCTTGAAGGAGAAAGTGGTATCTACTGGGTGAGGAAGTTGTGTTTTTAAGTATGTCTCGTTCGTAGTTCTGACACAGATCAAAGTTTCCTTAGCGGTTCCACTGACAATGCTAACATTAGTCTGACGTATGCTTGGCCTTTGAAAGTGTGATTTATGGGTGCAGTTTCTGCGATAACATTTTTGCTTGTCCTGTTCCTTCCCAGGATAGCAGTTTTATTAAGCATGTACAAACGCACAAGATAACCCTGACAGTATATTTCTGCATACAATGTTACATTTATGGGATTGAGGAGGGTATAAGCCGATTGAAAAGCACCTTGTTTGTTAGCATTGCGTAAGTCGACCTGATGGTTATCACTCACATTTCTTTAATACTTGTGATCATTTGTATTGGTCAAAGCTGTCCAGCTGGTTGCACTAGATATTTCTGTGAATTTGAATATGCTTGAAGTCTCCTATCTATTGCTGAAGACAATGTAAGCATAGAAGTGCTTGGTCTGCAGCATCTATCACAAACTCAGGTTGTGTATATCATTTCATTGACTCTGTAGAGGACTTGTGCTGTGGTTTGAATATTTTTCGAAAAAGATCATTTCATCATCATGTTGGCTTTGTCTCCTGTACCAGAAATTAGGTCTATCTTGGAGGCTTGTGTATCTTGTGTATACACCTGTGCTTGAATGTATGGGAAAAACAAGGTCTCGCAACAGTAATGTGCAAGTAGAAAAAGAATTTGAGCAAAATCTCTCATCATTAATCTTTGAGATCTCTATGTAAAAGATTTGTTTGTGTAGTTTGTTGAATACTTCACCTAGAATGTATATCATCTACACTACTCTTTTACTCTAT
>JAOBRC010787561.1:0-10065 GCA_027575255.1 Scolionema suvaense | reverse complement strand
ATCATACTATAAGCAGGGTTTTATCCAAGCACCAAAGATGTGCACCGTTCCTTGTTGGATTACGTTTTGAGGTCATCGAAGCAGATGAGCAACTCAGTATATATATCAACTGGAGAACTAGGGGTGCTGTGAGTGGCCTTTTTGGAAGCCATGCATGGCTATGCATGGCATTTCGACCCCTTATTTTCTGTAAAATGTACCATTCATCAGTGCATTGAAAGCCTCTGAGAAAATTGATCTTGAATGAGAGAGGAAAAACAGTTCGGAGAACTAATATACTTGTCATGAACGACAGAAAGCTTTCTATGGAGACCAGCTCCCAGCCAATATGGCTTCCCATTTCAGGAAGATGGTGTTGTCTACATATATTTGAGAGGCACTTTATCCTACGAGGACTTGGAACCACCAGGAAAGATAACAAATTTGTCTGATGGTTGTGATCTGGTGTGGGTCCTTAAGTAAGCATCACCTGCCTCCTGCAAGACACCAGGCAAGTTCCCGGATACCATCTGCCCAGAACAAAAACACAGTCAAGAAGTCCTTGCACACTTGCTTAACATCAATGCGAAACTAATATGGGACCAGATCCTCTTTCTTTCCATAGGGGGAAGCAAGCCTTTTCCCTGTACAAGAAATTATTTAAGAGCAAACAGCTCCAGCATAGATGAATGCTACGATCTGGTCCCAGGTTACGTGAGACATGCAACTCATTTCGACTGCAGAATGTATCACCGATGTCAAACGTTCTAACTCAGCAATCTCCAGATCTACTCAGTTATTCCACCATCCTCAGCTGTCAGTCCTAATCGTAAGCATGTGAGAAAATATCCCAGATTGCAATTGATTTCACAGGGCTTATATAAAATATAGACATACATAAATAAAGTTTCTCTTGCACTTGAACTTTTCAGGAATAGATAATTCCCGAGATATGGTGCATATCAATCTTGCCAGAACGAGTTTCATATTCGTACATATAAACATCTCATCAAAGAAGTTGCAGGAGCTAAACGTTTTCCTTTTTACCCAGGCCCCAGTGTGGCTACCAGTTATTGAATTGAGTTTGCCACCTCTCATTGCTGGCATTATCATACCTAGGTCAAGAGAATTCATTGCACATACTAGACCCCTTATCATTAGGATAATGTTTTTGGTGGGATTGAGAACGTACTTTTCTGTGCTAGATTCACTTTTTGAAACTCTGTTCAGATTGAGTTTTTATCCTCCATTGAATCGTATGGAAAAATGCTCGGATAAAAACACTGATAAGTGAAATATTGAGCAAGCATGCTTACCAGGCAAAACGTGATGGAACAAAATCCAAGGGCTACCCATTCATAGAAGGGTGAGCCATTGAAAAATCTGCACATGAAGAACAACTCTATAGTTCCAATGGTAAGAACATGGGTAAGGCCTAATACTATATTATTTTGACACTGCTGGCAGCTTTTGAGCATACAAAGATCCGTGCCTATAAGTGTATCAATGAATGGAAGCTGGTGCATAATGCCTGAACAGTGAACCCACTTGCAGTGCACATATTTCCTGCACCTACTCACACTACACACAACTTCAGTAATACAGGATGTGACCTGTCAAAATATTAAAAACAGATTTTACACATTCTGTATCTGTTCTGCGTCAACACAGGCTAAGGTTTGCCAGGCTCACTGGCTTTTCAAGATATAATTATCAGAACAACCGCCAACCAAAAAATGAACCCGTAGTCGCCCTGATGGGTAAGGATTCTCTTCCTAAACTGTCTCTGATCAGATTTTGTTTTCCCTAGCTATTATACGTGTATTTCACTGCCAATCTTAAACCTATTCTATTCTATAGGGCCAAAAGGGGGTCCTCACGCCCCCTCAATATTTCCTACAGTACCTAAGCTATATTGATGCAACTTGGTAAATGTGTAGCGTTGGACTCAATGAGCAGAATTTATGCATAATTATGTTGATGACATCACTAATGTTGCCTTAATTTATTCAACATGGCTATTTTTCGAAAATTTTTAAACAAATTTTTTTTGCCCAGAAGTGACCAGAATCATTAATTAGCAGCTTTTGCATAGTAAAAAGGACCAAAAGACTGATTTAAAGGAAAATGTTCCCAAATATGGTCAATTTTGGCCAAAATGCCATTTTTTCAAGATACCACCTACTCTTCTACTGTGTATTGCATTTTTACTAGCAACCGGCTTGAAATTTCCTTTGCACCATTGGGTAACTAAGAAAATTTTAGAAACAGTCACCAAGTTTGGCTGGATTATCATAAAGCAACATACCGCTCTAAAGCCATATTCCAAAAGGTGATAGACCTGGCAAAAACATCAACACTGGTTTTTATTTGAGTGAAAAAGCTTCAGCGGTTCTTCTGCAATGTAACTTCAAAGTTTGATATTTTGCACTGTTCGTATGATTCCATATTTTGCTCGTTAGTGACGTTATCATAGGACTGTTTCTAAGATCTATGGTGTTCCTTAGTTACTGAACATTAGAGGGATTCCTCTTGACGCTGAGGAACATATTACAACCCTCTTTGACATCAAGCAAGATTTAGATTCACACATCTGTTCAAGGAGTGGGAATTTAACAAGATGAGATAATTCTACTTGGTCTGATCATGCGTCATGCACAATTACCATTGAGAAGCAAAATGATAGCAAGCCGAAATTCTCACATAACGTTGAAAGCACAACAGAACTACGTTTTTTTTCATGAAATAAAAAGCTACAGTCATGTTTTTGAAGGCTCAATTACCACTCCAAAAGTTACTTTAAGTAGTTCAGGAATAGGAGATACTTCGATGGAGGGGGAGGCATATTGTACCACTAGGTAGAATAGGGTTAAGCTTAGCTTTGCTTGCCATAGTTTAGAAGCTTCCCCAGCAGACAAAGGGCTGAAATCCCATATTGCCACCAGTAAGAGACATCAAAATGGCAGCATGCACACATTGGGATGATGAAAGAAAAACCAAGCCATGCTAAACATCACTAAGAAAGGTCAAAGCTTTTACACAAAAATTAGATGATAATGAGATGCCCATCATTATTTTCCCCTTAAAAGGATTAGAATGGTGATGGAATGTTCTTCAGCTTGCAGGATTGCATCTTGAGAGCAGTGAGCTGGTATTCTATATTCCATTGCAGATGGCCTGGGTTCAATTCTCACCGGATTAGAGAGGGACCTAGCGAACAAATGAAACTACTTAATTGCGACAAATAGATGTCTACATTCGAATTCACCCAAAAGAAAAAAAACCTTGAGAACTCATAGAACTTGAGGCAATTTGTGATCAGCGAATAAAGCTCTCGTATTCACAACAAGGCAGAGTTGTTAAAAAAAATGGCAGGTTGAATGCATGTAATTGATTACATTAACCTTCATACATACCTTCCATCCAGTAACATTGAAAGTCTTGCCAGCACTGCACACAGTTAGTGTGCGATTCCACATGCCAGGAAGAGTTGCTAAAACAGCAATTTTTACTAGGTGTCAATACAACACCTCACAAGTAGCTGCGGCAAAGTAACAACCAACTTCCCGATACCAAGAAGATCACATAGTACAAGTAACAGCAAAAGATGCTTCAGCAGAAACACAATGCGAAATAAAAACATGAAAATTATGGAATGCTGATAATGCAGGTATTTCATAGAAGAATTGCTTTCTGTGTAATATTCAATATGAAAACGAAGGCAATAAAAATCACTTCATCCTTCTTTCAAATAATTCAGCTAGACGAGACTAGGCTGCTAATATAGATATTGAAAATTTATATTTAATGAAGTGCAGTTTTCTTCTACCAAACTTATTAATGGTTTAATACCTGCTCTGATATGTTCTTTTCCTTTGTACACCAACCACTCATAAACTTCATCGCTAAGGTAAAGGGCATTGTGTTTCTTGCAAAGGTCAGCTATGAATTCAAGTTCCGCCCTCGTAAATACCTGAAAATCATAAGAAATGCATTCTGAAGTCCTGATTCAACTCCAGTAACTTTTTACTTGATCAGTAAAGAAACACAAGATAAAGATGAAGTGCACAGCATGAGTCGGCTCCCACACTTCTGTAGCTTCTTTGGTGAGTAAATGACAGAAAGGGAATCAACAGAAATAAAACAAGCAGAAACAACTAGCAAATTATCATACAGGATTTAATTTATAGTCATTTACCGTAAAATATGTTCGAAGTGTGAAAACATACCACGAATACTCGATTAAGCCCCCTCCTAACAATACGCCCCCCCCCCCTTGAATAAGCCCCCATTCCAAAACCAATTTCTGACAAATAAGCCCCCACCCTCTAAGAAGTGTCATCCAAAGGAAATGGTTGCATCCTCTTAAAAACGAGTCAGAACCAACCATAATTACAATACGTTATTCAAATAATTGTTAACCAGTTCCCTCTACATGTCTTGCTCCTTTATTTCATTCAGAATGCCAAGTAAATGTAATGAACAGCTCTTGGCAGAGCAAATAATAATAACAATAATAATAATAACAACTAAAGGCTTATGAACAAGGACCCACCCACCAAGGCCAGGCCATATTCTGGGGCAGTAAGGCAGCATTTCTATCCTAAAAGGGCAATGTTAAAGCCTAACAGGGCACAAATGTGCATACAAAGCGCAGTTCTTTGATGAGAA
Organism: Scolionema suvaense; assembly: GCA_027575255.1. Classification (NCBI taxonomy): domain Eukaryota; kingdom Metazoa; phylum Cnidaria; class Hydrozoa; order Limnomedusae; family Olindiidae; genus Scolionema; species Scolionema suvaense. Next base: position 5,415 of record JAOBRC010787561.1, on the reverse strand, counting down.
AGGCATAAAAGGCCATAATTTCAACTGATTTCGGAGGGCATTGTGTGGGATAATCGCATGCTAATGATGGCTAAAATATGTCCTGAAGACCCAGAGATATATGGCTCTTTTTTGTTTTGAAAAGCTCTCCTTGTCAGTGTTCACTGTGGAAAAACAAATTGATCATCTTCTGGAAAAGTGTCAGGGACAGAAGGACTACCCAAAATGAACAGCAAGACGGACAGGAGTACATATATCGCTTTATCTGAGAACTCCTCTGCTAAAACGGGAGTCCTTTTGGCTACTGCACACAAATCAATTGATTTTCAACAAGAGATGAACACAACACATTGAAGTTGATCACGAATTACGTTGCTGCAGAGAACTTACAACACAGCAGCTGCATACTCTGGAGAGTCATAGCACACTCTCCCCTTTTGCAGGGAATGTGTTTTATGTCGATGAAAGGACAAACACCATTCAAAGGACCAAGGAAAAACCCATAGGGAACATGAGGTTGATAAAGAGCAGGGCACTTCTTACTTCTGGGTGAGCATCAGCGACCATCTGGATGCCAGTACTTGTGACTTTGGCAGTGGCTTTAAACATGTTTTACAGGCACCCAGCACTCAGCTCTATCCAGAGCTTACCCAATGATAACCAACACATATGAACAACAAAGACAAGAACACAAACAAGACCATACAAGATAAATGATCAACAAACATGAACAACGGATGAAACAAAAAACAAAAACAAATGAAGTTGGTTGCCAACAAAAATTAAAAGAAAGAGAAAAAAAAATAAGAAAATAACAAACTAAATAACACACACACACCAAAAAAAATTAACAAAAAAGCAAACAAATAATTCATTATATACAAATTACTAACAAACCTAATCATTGAAACAAACAGAAGACAAAAATATGCTTGAAACAAAGGTGATCCATGAAAAGTTAATCAGAGGATACATAAAATAGGATATAGGAAGTTGCATTTGACAAATCGGAAATGCTGGCCAACGTGACGCCAGCATCATTACACATCAGGCAACTGTTAGCCATTGGGCATTTCACATAAGCGCAATAATGGCCTCTAGCTTCAATGGAACTAGAATGATTTACGGTAGCAACAAGACGAAATGACTGCATAAACGTAACTCCATCATCCACACTCACCGGAACACAATAATAGGCTTGCCATGTGACAGGCAGGAGACCCTATGGACATCTTTGACCGGTATGCCGTCAAAAAGTTGGTAACTTTTCAGATGCAAGATTAAAAACTTTCCTGCTCTCACAATCTGAGCGTCTTTGGTGCTCGTTGTACAGTACTAGCATAGAGGGCACAGCAAAGCATTGTCCCCAGACAAGGTCTCTGGGAGTAAGAACGATTCAAGACACGCATCTATTGTGTCCTGGAGAGGGACGAAAACAATGTTGTTCTTCTCCTCTACTACAGGCGAGGAATGGCAGGTGCCACATGAGATACATGCACGAACCACAGAGCTGATCATATCATTTAGAACAGCAGATGCACCCTTCAACTCGTCTAGGACGAAATGAAGTACCTCAGCAGCATCTTGCTGAGCGTTGACAGGGAACTCTACTCCACGAGAACCTGAGATGCACCCTGAAACTGCAGACAGGAACTTTGCAGGATCTATTGGCCTACCAAAGCCACGAGACAGAAGTGAGATGTTCAATTTCACAGATTTAGCAACAGGAGAGAGCAAAGCGCTCTCTGAAGCCAGATGAAAGCTCAATGAGCCGCTGAAGCTTAATGCTTGCAATATTGCATTGGCATTAGCAATTATTGCACTTGTTCATAAGGCCAGGATGACACTGTTGATTGGATCTCGGACTGTTTACAGCTGGCACAGTATGTTTCGACCGCCCAGTGGCAGTGCTATTCGTGTTAACAGACTAAGTCTGAGGTGCGGCCTGTGAAGGGCTCTGTGTCGAGCAAGTCCACGCCTTGCTTTCCTGTGCAATCCAGATGCAAAATGACGTTTCCATTGAAATGCGACTCAAGGTTAGCGAATGCAAGTTGCTTCACACACAGTAATACATAAAAAACACAAAAACACTGTAAACACTGTAATAAATAAAAAAAAATAAATCCTTGAATAAATACTATCTTTTTTAACCTCCCTCTCTGAAAACGTAACCCAAAATTCAGCAGAATATAAAAATACGCCTCCTTCTAATGTAAAACCCGACAATAAGCGCTAACCTAACCATCTCTCCCTCATAGCAGAGGTGCTTTTACAATCCACATTCCACAAAGCAGATAGGCATGATTTTATTAGCAGTTTTCATTCACTGCAATTGCAATACCCACTCCTAGATCCAAAAGATTTTTTAATTACATCCCATTCCATTAACCATTCCCTTCCACTGAACACAAACAAAATTTGAGAAATCACAAGCTTTGGAATAAGACAATTTGGGTGGACCGGAGGTTTTTGAAGGGACAAATTTTTCTTGTCTTAAAAACTAAAAAGCACAAACAAAGTATCTAAATCCAAACGTCATATGCGTTTGATCAGGGCAAAAGTCCAGTCCTCGGAATTCACAAAAACAAGCGATGGCAAAGAATTGCCGTTGGCTAAGGCACCTACGACAGCAATCAGCGGGAATTTTTCCTGCGGTCCAGGGTTCGAAAACTACAAAATTCAGAGCATGGGTCGTGTCGCAACTGCCTCTGGTACGACAGAACTGCAACTTATACCGTAACCAAGAATGATTACTTCCTGTAGCGAAGGTTAAGCGAAGAAGGCCAGAGACCATCAAGGTAAATTCCACATGCTTTGAATAATCTACGAATAGCTCAATTAGAAAAAACTAATTCCTTCTTCAGCTCGAGTGGCCATTGAAAACATGATTGTAGCAGTTTCTGCAAGCGAAGAAAGCGGCTGATCAAAGCTGCAGTGGCGGACAGGAAAAAATGGGCGTCACAGGCACCTAAGAGAAGTGAATACTGCATATGGCCCAAAAGACACGCTTGGTTCTGGTTGAAACGAATTGCTCATCTCACAACAGATCATTTTCTGCAGCGTTTTATTCGAATGGCATCATTAATAATGCATTACATTGACTTACATGGTATGGGATACGAGACATGCCACATGCAAGAATAAGGCACAACATGTGTAGATAGCGGATGCTGGTCTGGTTATGAGTATTTCTACACGGAACTTGGCCGGAACTTTCCACAATTTTCACGGATGAATTGTCCGGACATTTGGAAAAATTAACCGGAAATTTCCGACGTCCGGCCGCTATTTCGAAGCTTGAATCAAACAAATACACTGACCATTTATTAGGACTTCTGATATCTCTGCAGGGTTTCATACAAGGATTTTTTTGCAGTGTCCATTTTTTTTAATATCGAGTTTCTGAGGCATCAAAGCCGAGGACCTTTTGCAGCTGTGAGGTCGAAAGATCGCTGGGAGCCCATGGCAGGGCAGAAAATCGCAAATTGTGTGCTTAACCCTATTTTATTAAGGCTCACCCAACCCCCACATTCTGCTAGCGGAGGGAAGATTTACCCCTATTTCTAAACCCAGTAGAAACCTAAGAACAAGTCGTAAAGCACGGACTATGCATGAGATGTTAGTTCAGGGAAGAAAGCACAAAACAAGAAGTGTAATGAAAGACACAACATCCGGTGTTAGCATTGCATATGGGACTATAATGCCCCAGAGAGGGACACTAAGGCCCGTCACTCTCCCCATATTGACGAGGAACAACTCTGTCCATAAAAGGACAGGAAGCATAACAACATGAAACCTCTTTACACCTGAAAAAAGATACAACTAAGGGAGACTTTGAGGATAACCAATAGTACAGTGTTGAGCAATCACCGAAACCAACAACAATAGCTAATAGCAGCTAAAATTATCAGACAAGTAGATCCGAAAATTCCTCTATAGGAAGTGGCAGCCACCCATCCACCAGGAATAGCGACCTGGAGGTAGCTTTCAACATGTTTTATGGCGCCAACACTCAGCATACACAGGCTAAATATCAACAGCAGAAACTTGGTACTACCATGCTATGATGCAATAGCTTAATGCAATACCTGGAATCAGCCCTCGGAATCCGTGGAAAATGAGGTCGGCAAAATTTGCCGACCTTGGACAACCTAAGGTCGGCATTTGCAGAGACAAAAACTAAGTTGCTTCATTCTTTATTACTTTTGTCAGAAGGAAGTACTCTTTCCAATAACAACTAACTTATATGCAACCAACACTTAATGTTTAAAATTGGTGCACATTTAACACCCACTTCAAACCTTATCTGGACCTGTGATGATGAGCAAGCAACACGATTAACATCATGATGGACGCTACACGAGGTAAGGAGTTGGGAAATCAGGAAATCAACCTGTAGAGTGTGACATGCACAACCCCCCTGGATGTGTAAAGCAAAATCTTCCACGGAGATCGATCATCCTGCTGCTCAAGCGACCATTTTAGGTTCATGCAAGGAGCGAGCTGCATACGCAGGTTCTTGCAGAAAATTATCACAGGTTGTAAAGGAATACGTTCTTTCATCATGTATAAGCTGTGAATCCGGGGAAGAAAAATTATGTTGTGGTATTAAGTGTAGAGTGAAAGTAATGAGGTAACTATGGATTAAAAAGATGTGATAATCGGCCATGACCCAAAACACGCTTTGCCCAGATGAACAAATAACACGACATGAATTGTGACCAAAATAACCTGAAGTTGTGAGTTGAACACAGGAGCATTAATTCCAGAGAGTGGATTCGGTTGACGAAGTGAAGGTCTTCTCGAATTGCAGATTCGTTCTCTGCTCATCGCTTCACTATCACTCAGTGCTAGGTTTTACTGATAAGCGCGAAATCCCTAAAAGTTAAGACGGGTAGGGGCTCAGTAAAACCTACCACTGAGTGATAGTGAAGCGATGAGCAGAGAACGAATCTACGATTCCAGAGAGTGGTTAACTCTCCCTCTTTTGACAGGGTAATGCAATCTGTTGATGGAACGGACAGAGAAATGCAACCCAACCAAAAGAAAAAAGAAAAACAGCCTTTACAAGAACGAGGACGTGCCCCTGCTGGGCGAGGGCTCTGCCACATGGACACCGAGGTTAACACAATATTGATCATCTGGGCGCCAGCACGCGCGACTCTGGCTATGGCTTTAAACATGTTCTGCAGCCGCCTAACACTCAGCAATATCCAGATGATCTGTGCACTCCGGAGTCCAGAAAGAAAACACTGCCTACACACTGCACGCACACACACAACAAATACGGAAACACTATAAGGACAAATGGATGAAAAACAAGCCAAAAACGAGAACAAAATCAAAAGACAGCCCCCTAAAAAAACAATTACCTAAATATAAATGAAATATTAAAAAAAATTTAAAAAAAAATGAGACAAAATTATTAAAATAAAT
>JAOBRC010787560.1:0-17176 GCA_027575255.1 Scolionema suvaense | reverse complement strand
ATCAATAGACTTGAAATCACTAAAGCTAAGCAAATCTCTAAACTGAATTGTATAGCTACACTCTTGTTGACTACAAAACGCATTCCACTTGACTAAGGGATGAGATACTGTCCTACAACAAATCAATAATAAGCATACAAGATAAATATTTTGCCAAGGCAAGCCAAGTAACATAGGCACTGTTGTATCTTTGAAATGAACTTATTCCCCCTCAGGACAAAAGTAGCAAACATAGGTTTCCTCTGGTTACGATTACTAAGACTGCATGGTGTTTCTACTAGGTGATGGTTGCAGTTGCCCATGATTTTACAAAGGAAAGACTAATCAATGACCATTATGCAGACAAGAAAATCTGGACCGATGTCTCATAAAATGGTCAATGGTAGTGACCCATATGTTAATTAAGTATTAGAATGAATTCTGAGAGGTAACTACTGGTTTAGTTTCATCTACATTTTATCATACTAAAATTCTCAGCAGCCAAAAGCACAGAGGACTGCCATTTAAGGAATATATCAGTCTAAAATGGTTTCCAATGTGATAATAGAGCCTTCAAAAGCATGACTGCAGCTTTTTATTTCATGACAGAAACTGCTTCAGTAGTTTTTGACATATCTGTCTTCACAACAGCAGATTTTGAATTGTCGCCATTTTCTTTCTGAACAGCAACTATACACATTCCACGGTTAGACCAGGTGAAATTATCCTACCTTATTGTCACATCTCTTTTCCTTGAACACATGTGCAACAGAAAATTCACGCTAACTACTGAGCTACAGGTACTAGGTACTTGGCCTACTAAATTGGTCTTACATTGCATCTACAACTGCTACACTCACAGATGAGAGCTGAGCTAAGCGAGCAATAGTGAACAATGACCATAAGTAATTAGCAGTGCCTGACCACTCATCAAATTGTCACACGGACCTGCTAAAATGCCGAACACTGTACCAAACGAGACTTGAACCCATGACATGTGATGTATAATATATCCACTGACAATGACTCCAACAATTCAGTTTCAGATTGGTGTCACAGGCACGGCGCCACTGGGGGGCCGGGGGGCTTTGCCCCGTCACTTTTTCGACATTTAAAAGGTTTTTTTATCATATTCACCTATCAGTTCACTGTCTTACGTCATCGAGCCCCCCTCTCCCCACATTTCGTGTTGCGGAAATCGAATGCATGTCCTGCCCTTCTAGAATATATGCCCTATCTTAGACGAAGACACAATTGTGGAGACAAGAGTAAACAACGCCAAACCATGTAATCAAATGATGAATATAAAATTTGTATACAAATTGTACGCAAATTTCAATAACATCAGTGATTGACACTCAAAACTTTGTTACATACAACAGCAAGAAGAATCCAGGATCACCATCTGACCACGACATACTCAAACAGTCCATGCTCTGAAACTTTTGATCAACCACCCTCTAATATCATGAGCAGAATACAAACTATTACTAAAATGTGTCCACAGCATCACCACTGTATGAGCCACGTAACTAAATTGTATCCATATGTATTTTTTGTGTGCACGCATCTCTTCGTATTCTGTTGATCATGCTCTACAGCGGTTGAGCAAAATATCAATAGCAGTGCACTTCTTGCGATCATGTTTTGTATCAAACTATATGTGTAGAGTCACTATTTGATATTCTAACAAATTTCAGTTTAATTTCTTAAATTGTTTCTCAAGAGCTTTCAATATGCTTTCTTGGATTTACTTGAGGATTCAAGAATGTTGAAATGCACTCCCAGTGTGTGGAGGCAGACAATTTTATTGGTAAAGAGGAAGTTTTAATACCTGTCCGCTAAATGTTTGTGGACTTCTAATGTAGCAGAAACTGCAGATGTCTTATGAGTTGTGAACGAGTATACAGTAGTCAAAAATGCATTGAAAGGTTTTCATAGATATGAAGCCCCGGAAAGGTGTTGTGCGACAAATGTACTGCATCAGTGGATTTGTGAAAACAGATGCCAGAATGAAAGAATTCGGTCCAGGGAACTACATACAATAAAGACAGCCATAGACTATCAGAAAACAAAAAGATATATATTATATCTTTGGCCACATAGTACCTGTCCAAGCCTGCATATGCTGACACAGCACACCCCTAAAATGCTTTACATGCACCTGCCTATCTTCCACTGACTCACCTACACTCCCCTTTTTAGCACTTCCTTAACAACCAAAACTGTACAAACAAAATAGCCTAAACATACGCAAAATATCATCAACAGGGCTTTTATACCACGTGCAGCATGAGAAAACAGGAAAAGTATCTCAGTGTGTGCAACAGAAATTTTGTGAAAAAGCCCTGAATGTCTAAAAATAACTAATGGGCCAAAGAAAATGGGGATACAAAATGCATTGTTCTAGATACAGTTTATAGAATGGAAGAATGAAGTGCATACATATTGTAAAGGATGCAGAAGTGAGTAGCAGTTTCAAGTCAAAGCAATTATATGCCTTCATAAAGAAATCTTGGCTACAGATACTCTGGAGATCAATTTCAGACCAATTTGGGTTTTAAGATCAAAATAAAATCTACAGGTGGAATTGGTAGTGCAATGTCTTAATACAAATATTGGAGTCTAATTAACACAGAGCCAGAATTTTGAATTGAATAGCTTCTGACTACCAAAAGCATAACATGCATGAAAGTGCAGATACATTATTGTCTATCACATAGGATGGCTATTATTTCTATTCGGCAACTATAGTCAAAACACATTTCTTTCACAATAAAAAGAAATTTTCATGAAACGTTCAACTGGCAGTACCCTTTCTAGTGAGACCTCCCCCAATAAATGCACATTATAAGTAAGACCATTAAAACTTTCTTTATGCCACGGAAAATTGAAGTTTCGGTATGCGTAGACGCGCGCATCAACTTTATGGCAATGCGCTTGCTTTATTTTTGGATTCAGTGGCGCATGTCTGCAATTTAATTTCATAGCATTCCTAAACAGTCTTGCTTCTCTTGCTTTGTTTGCACAACACTGAACGCTCAGACAGCGCTCGGTAATCTCCTGCCTTAAATCCTTGATTAAGTGCCGCAACGCTCATTTAAAACTCAACTTTTTTATAACTTTTTTATATATTATAAGTAAATTGGACACCAGATGCCTGCATGACATGGCAAAAATATAAAATAAATTGCCTCGCACATCTTGTATCTGAAGGGAGATAAATGGTCGTAAGCATTGCTAAATAAGCCTTTTTACGCGTACCGAACTTCAACTTTCCCTGGCCTTATGCATCTGTGATAGAATCACTTTATTCTGATGGTTTTTTCGATGTGCTTCATCTCATGTACATATTTCCAGCAAAACGTGGTAACTGGCCCCAAACAATTAGCTCAATAGTAGGCCTGTTAAACACTGTCTCAATCAATCTCAGTCAATAAGTTCAATAGCTTCCACTGTGACTAATCGATGCAGAAGAAAAAGATAATATCAAGACAGCATCTCTGATTTCTTGCATGATAAACTGGTTGCTGCATCTTGCCTAATAAGACTATCTACAGCGGAGACTTCATGTGATTTAACATTCACTCGAGAGTGAATACAAAGAAACTCATGGCCACTCGCGAGTGGCATTTTCCCAGAGCAAATGCTTTGTTTATCGCGAGTTAGTTTACTCGATTGGTTGTGCCACGAGAGGCACTCTTGACGAATGCGGTCAATTAATAATTCAATAGTTTATTACTCAAGACGAGTTCTTGCGAGTAAGGGCAATCACTGATCATGACTGATCAATTGGCTAGCCACTGAAAAAGCCACAAAACTAACGAAATACTAACGGGGTAATTCGTTAACAAGACGAACACATACAGAAAGAAATGCAACATTTTACAATACGACAGTATCAACAAATTTTATCACACAAGGTAAATAACTAAAACTTTTGTTCTGAACTGCATTCCTGAATAATGTTTCGCCGGTATATTGCAGATTACATAGTACACACAAGAGCAGTCCTACTGGCGCCAGACCTGGGACAGCCACTTGATGGTTATTTAAGCAATCAGCTATGAACATAATCACCTAAAAATAGTCACTCGCAGAAGACACACCAGCAATAAATCTTGCGCATGAGCACAAAAGTGATTACTACTCGAGACAAATGATTATTCCTCGGCAGAAATTAAAACTGTATTGTATGTGGATGATCAGAACAATGCCACTCACTGGCTAGGCTGCTGAGTATCTATTGCGATTACAAGTGAGCCGTGAAATTCGCATTGCTCGCGAGTTCGAGCGAATGTTAAATCACCTGACATCTCTGCTGTAACACATAACAAAAGATCAAGTTTACACGGCCTAACAATTGCACAAACAGAAGGCAATGCAACAACTTAAATAAGTTCACCTGATACACCAAATATATACAATGACAAGTTCTGCGCTGAAAGTGGTCACACCACCAGGAAACAAACTGCAACACTACCAGGACACAGGAAGAAAGAATAGTATCACAGACCATAAAGCAAACTTTTAAAATAAATAGGCTGGCACCACCGAAACTTCATGAATTCTACGCAGGCATATAAGGGCCGACACAATTTGAGTAAAGCTTCCAAAATTATGAGTAAAAGGTCCATTTAGGTTGTACTTTCTCCAAAAAATGAGCATTGCGTACGTAGTTAAAAAAGGTTCTTGATAGTGATTTTTTCGAAGGGCAGTATGCAATATTCCAGTCCAGGGTCTTGATACTCAAGATTTTCAAGGTTCAAATTCACAAAAAAAGTCTCTGCATTAGATTTAATCTTAGAAACATGGCAGAATTCTTGTGTTCTTCATTATCTCTACTATGTAAGCTATATTTGTGTTCTCTGCTGTTCATGTTGCAGTTTATTGAAAGTAGCCTCACACCACCACTCTAATATACATCAATACCACCCTTTCAAGACAAATTTATACAACCCCGGGTTAATAATACAGCCCAATTCAACAGCGGTAGCTATTTTTTGGCACACAAGACCAGCATTGAAAAAAACTGAACCCAAGACTTATTCTAGAAGCAGGACCTAATCTAGCCAAAAAGAGCGTCCGGTATTCTGACGCTGCCCCTTCTAAAGTTAGCCTCAAAAGTGCCCTTTTACTTAAAAATCAATTTTATTCTCCAATTTCCCAACTAACTTAATTGAACCAAGTGCCCTTTTTATTGAAAACCGGACGCTGCCCTTTAATTCTAGATTAGACCCTGAGAAGGGCAGGGCATGCGTTCCATTTGCAGAAAAAGGGCAGTTTTTTCATGTTTTTCTGAGGATTCTATTGTTTTGAACCTTGAAGGGCAGCCTGTTGCGTTCGATAGTCGATAGCAACATGGGGCTCAAGTAAGCCCTGGAACCAGAAAATTTTTTGTCACAGAGTACAATCCCACAGAAATGAATGGAAACTGTGCATTATGCCATAGTATTAACTACACAATTACTGCAAACGTGTTTCCAACAATCTTTATCATCTACTGTCCTGAATATCCATGAGGTTGTGTAACGTCAAAATCTACGATGCAAGCGCTGTTGGTAGGTTGTTGCCAAGTCTAGGGAAAGCCCAACCAGATAGTTCGCGTGGTGATTTACGTGGTCTTTAATCTATGACTAAAATTCAAAATTCGCGTCATAGATTTTTGCACTGGAATGAGTTCAAAAACAAACAAAACAAGATTTTGAATGACTTTTTGGTCGAAATAATGACCCAGAAAATTTGAACCATGTTGCCAGATTCTAAACGTAAACAAACATCCTTGTAGATTTATTTGCAACCACTTTCATCTGCATTGTAAACGTTAGCCATTCCAATGCTGAAAAATAGATTTTGTGCAGTAGATTTTAATTTCAAAACGTCACTATTATCAATTAAGGAATGTGAACAGTTTAAATGTGGCATCATATTAGATGCTCTCTATTTCTGCTTGGCATGAATATAGGGACTACATAAACCCAAATAAATCTGAAGGATCTGCCTATTCTTCTGGTAGGCAACTGTGTCACACTCTAGCAATTGACAGCTGTGTAGCTGCACCTAGGGGGGAGCAAAGGTTTAGATGAAATGGTTGGTGAAAAATGCAAAAACGTTGGACAATTTTATCAGCTTCAGAGGTCAATCTTACACAGAAATACAGTAGAAGTGCCAGATTTTGATCCCTTGCTGTTAATGCTTGCTGGCTGTGCTTGCTGGCTGGCTGGCTGGTGGGCTGACACCAAATTTATATCTAAACAACTGCGGCCCTAAAAGGTAACCTGCAATAGGCCCTGACAAATACCACTGTCCATATCTTTAACAGGAGCATGACACGTTTTGATCACCACCACCCTGGTGCGTGCCTGGGCTTTACATTGCAAGATAAAAAGCTAGTTGTTCTTCATAGCTAAACTTTGTATTGATGTCATATTCAAGGTACACCCGTCATTTCAATCATCATGCATGTAGATCATCATCATAAAACAGACATATTTCACGCTGGTCGGGTGATTAGAAAATTAACAAAAAATTACCAATCTGGCAGGCTCTACGCAGGTACCTAACTCCACATTGACTTGGGGAAAGGGGTGGATTCCACCTTCCAAACTGCTTTTGGGATGGAAATTTTTCTATACAGGTCCGGAGGGTTCCTTTTTTCTACTTTTCCCAAAATTCAGGCCTTCCAATCCAATAAGAAGTTTTTTCACAACCACGGTCCATAACATTGTTTTGGAGAGGGATACAGACTAAGTTTGTATCTTATAGGAAAAATTGTCTGCAATCATGCCAAACTAGAGCTTCCTAGAAGTTAGGTTGTGTTCTTTGGGGCGTTCCCTAAAGGGGGTGGATTCTATTCCCCCTCCCCCTCTCAGTAACCATATATATACCTACCTTCGCAAAAAACAAAAACAGGAAATGTAGGCTTAAAAAAGGTGATTCGCATAAACTAATCATGCTTTTATACTAGGGTAGAAGGGTAAGATGGGCAAGGATACATGTCACACATGGGGTGGAGTGTTAAAGCAATATTCAAACTAGTCAGGTACCTAGCCATACTTTGCATTCAGTTGCCTAACACTCTAGGTAGCTAGCTACCCTACCTAGCTACCTACCAACCTATAGCTCTTAAAATATGAATATAAATAATTTTTTAACCTAGATTCTATTAAAGGTTAAAGTAACGTACCCACAAATCTGGTTGTCCTTCATTGATAATTTCCTGAAGAGAAACGACACTATTAGCAACGAATGATCCTTCGCCAACGTACGTACTATGGAACACAGTTATGTTTAAATTCCTGGAATTTCGAAGTTCTGTCGTGAAGTCTTCATCCCAGACATGCGGCATTCCTTTCCCTTTCGTCGTGGTTTTTGCTATTACTTCATCGTCCACGCTAACACGGCAGTACGGTTCTATCGCAGAGACACTTTGGGTTGTAACAACAATTCCACGAACATGTTTTGCATCAAGGTCCATTGCCTCGAGTATTTTCAATTTCATAACCCCTGAAAATCCCGACATATTGACCATATACTAATGGCCGTACTATACCGCAACAAATCTTCGTTCATCGGAGATTCTATCACATTGACGAGTCATGCAAACTCCACTTCCTCTGTTGCTCTTGTCACCTTCGTTCTTCATCTCTTGTAGTAAAGTTTAGTAAACAATATCCAGTGAATCTTCGGTCATACTAAGTTGGCCAGCACAATGACTGGTGAACACCAAGGGGTATTTTTGCGAGAAACGATTCTGTCTTAGTAGCCAACTCAGAATAGTAAGATGGCTGCTAAGGACATACCAAAATTGGATAGATCATGTGGTGACAAGTGCAAGTGTTCGGTAGGCGCAATCAAGACTGCACATAGAGTGAAAACTGTTAGCTACGGAGAAGATCATGCGCTTGATGAAATTGGCAATCAGGGCTTATGCAATAGTCTAGTTATGCTGATTATCGGAAGAAGCTATGCAGGACACTGAGTAACCCAAAAAATAAATAACTGAAAACGATTTCCTGGTTTCTTTCATACTTTATAATCCTGGCTAAAAATTAAAATGCTTGGCAAAGACTCCTTTTTTTCACGAAAAATCAATTAAAAAGGAGCTTTTGACGACTTTTGATTATAAAAGCACTTGGAATTGCAAGCACTTCAAGAATTTTTTTGCAGGTGTTTAGCAACTTCCGTTCACAATCTCAGTGCAGTTCTACAATCCTGGACAAAAATATTTGGCACAAAAGGCTTCTTTCAGCCAAAATAAAAAAACGCACTTTTTACCACTTTTGCTTGCGAAATCACTTTGAATTGCAAGCGCTTCAAGAAATTTTTTGCAGATCTTTAGCAACCTCTGTCTACAGTCTCAGTGCAGTTTCTAGCAATTTACGCCAGTAGACCAAATTCCACGCCCTTTGTTCTCTAAATTACCAGAAAAAAAAATTAAAAAACCCAAGCCACGCCCTAAAGCGAGCCCTACGACACCCTGCGCATACCCCAGAAATGCCAAAACATAATTTTTCAAAAGTCAGAACAAGGTTGGTCAGAAATAGTAAGTCTCTCAAACAAAACGCACCCTGCCGCCCTGTTTTCATTTACTCCCGGTACGGGACATGGCAAAAACGCGCATGCGTGCCAAACTATTTTGACCAGGATTGTAGCAGTTTACGCCAGTAGATCGAATTCCACGCCCTTGTTCTTTAAATTACTTGAAAACTTGAGAAATTTCAAGCCACTCCCAAAAACAAGCTCTAACACACCCTGCAGATACACTAGAAATGCCCAAATATGATTTCCCAAGTCTTCCAAGAAAACGCGTGTCACCAGTGTTTTTTGGCCAGGATTGAAGATAGCAAGGATCGCTCTCTGAACTCTTGCAAGCAAGAAAAGCAACTTATGCAGGAGTAATATTTTCATTTCAACGCGCGAGTCTGTAAATCACATTTCAATAAGCAATCTGATTATCTGATCATGGCCGTGATCTGATCAAACAACACAAGCACAGACCTACACGCCCACCACTATTCCTCTAGAATCCTCTTCCCGCAGCCAAGTCACAGACTTTGCAACCCAGCGCTACGGCTACCTAATAACGGATAAGACCAAAGCCTTATGCTTTTTTTCACCTGGGACCTGATCTCTCCACTCAGCTGTATGGAGCTGCTGGCTCTTAACCGTGTAGCTCATTTCTAGCACAGTTGACTATGCGTAGAGAGAGCCGATGGTCCCAGGGTAGCTATATTGGGCTATGATATTCGAGCAGAAGCAGCGAGGAAGACAGCCTTCGTTCAAGACCGTCACAATAAAGCATGAAGTAAGGGTCTTGAACGAAAGCTTCGGGGTGGATCGAAGACGATTTGAATGTGAATCACACGAAGTTGGCGATCGTTATACAGTTAACTCTCCAGCGGATACAATCGGGGACTGAAGTCACTGTCCGCTAATTAGAAGTGTCTGCCAGTTAGAAACCAGTTTTGACCAAAAGCGATCAATCGAGGAAAGGAAACTAGTCCGTTAATCAGAGGTGTTCGCCTTTTAGAGTGTCCGCTAATTAGAGAGTTTACTGTAACAATTACATAGCAGCGCATGCATGCATCTTGATACAGCCTCCAATGCATGAACAAGAGAGAATGACGCAGGCGATGCATAACCTGCAGCCATTATAATCAAAATATCATCGGTTGAAGGATAGAAAAGCGCTTTCTTCAATTGCTCATGGTTAAATTTTAATGTCGTACGAATGTCTGAAAAAGTTGAAATTTACTAATAATATTACACTCAGGTCAGATCTGCTGCCCCTAACAAGAAGGTCCTTAGAATTTGCATTTTGTTCCTATGGGGTAGTGAAAATCGTTTTACAAAATTAACAGTATTGCAGACATGCATCTGCTGACACGTTGAGTGTGGCAGGGAATCGAAAAATCGCCGAATTAAGGGAAAATGCAATGCAAACTTACGACTTTCGCCTGCTCACAAACTCTTCAAAGACGTTTTGAGTCCTCTGTAGGACATCTTGATGTCCTTCGAGGACATCAAACGTGTAGAAGCGAGGTTGTCTGTGAAGCAGGCGAATTGGTGGCAGGATGACTTATTTAGCTGAAATTGGTTCAAATAGAATGCTCTTTCCGATGCGCCTAGTGGCTTTGCCTAAAACCACAGAAGTGCTTGAAATTGAGTTATGCTAGAAATTGGTGCCAAGAGCGAGAACACTCGTTCGCCGCACGCAACATGTTCAAGATACAGTTTTGGAGGGACCTACCACCTGAAGGCAAGATTTAATTTACTTTTATCTCTCACTTCAATCTGCACCAAAGCACACTAAACCTACGGACCATCCGCAGATTACAAGTTGTTCCTAATAAATATCCAACATACATGTAGCAGAAGTGGCACATCACGATAATAAAACGGTAGGATTCTCATTTTGTCAGTTTGTTGACTTCGGATGCCACAATGTGGAGGCCTGTCAAACTCAAGAATGAGAAGAGCAGCGACTTCAGCAATTCTTCAGTCTGCTTAATCAGAGATTTGTCACACATGGGATAGACACTCGCTGCAGTTGTCTCCACATTTCGCGTCCCAATTCCACCTTGGATACTTCGGTGTTGTCTTTGGACTCCAGTGGCTTGTATTCTTCTGGCTGGCAGCATCCTTCTGCAGGTAGATCACTAATGGCTGAAGCTACTGGCGGATTAGAGATGGCTAGAGCAGTTAAGCATGGGCTGGTTGAATCTTTTGACCGTGAGCCAGATGCAGTCTTTCCAGGAGACCTTCTGGAGCATTTGATTGTAGTGATGCATTCAGATTCCACTCTTGGTGTGGCAGGCGAATAGGGGGGCTCGATATTGTCGCAGGCGACCTGAGTGTTCTTCCGTCCTTTACTTGCCAGGGACTCTCCATCACCATGTGCTGCTGATGGCAAGTACTTCTTCGCATTAAGTGGATTCAAAAGGGGTCTCAGCCAATACTCAGCAGGTCTGTCGAATTGTTCCCAAAAATCGCCAGCAGTTGTTGTGCTTTGAGTTGATGGCCTTTCTTCTCCGGCTTGTCCCCTTGAAGATACCACATCTTTATCAGCTTTCATAAGTCGGTGCGCTGCAGGTTCTTCCTCGTCTCCAAATGATGCATCAACATCTGATTGGTTGCAGTCGTCTACAACCTCTTGAATGTTGGTTTGGTCCTCTTCGTCTGTTGATTCGCCATCTGTATCCATGGAGCTGTCAGATTCTTCTTCGCGACCATTTGATCCTCTTCATCTGTAGTTGATCCATTCGTACCCAACTGATCAAGCTGTTTTTGCGGTTTCGTTTGAAGTCGGAGGTACTTCTCATCTAGACGTTTCTGCTTTTCTTCCATCATCTTAGTCTTGCTGTGTTTAGCACCAACTTTCCTTTGCTTGAACATTGATGTTCTGGAATATGATGGTGCAGAACTGGTAGTTTCTTCTCGTAGTGCATCTAAATAGTCTTGTCCTTGGGTGTCCGCCTTGTTGTGTCCTTCAATGACCTTCTCGATTTCGGTCATTGTTGCTGCTTGCTGATATGGACATCTCCGTCTTGGATATAGAACTCACTGATTTGTTGTAACCGATTCTGCACTCAATCTTCCAGTTCAGCTAACTTCTGCTGGGCTTTCAGGATGTCTGCTCGATCTGTTACATCACTTTCGAGTAGACGTAGAAGCTGCAGTCTTGCTTTTGTGAACAGGATCTTGGCTGTTGACTTCTCACGCTTGTAGTCTGCAAGTGTCGGTTCGGCTGTTGCAGGAGCAGCTGCTTTTGACGCAGCAGCTTTTGACGCAGCAGCAGCAGCTCTTCGTGATTGTCTTTTCTTCTTGCCTCCTCCCATAGCTCCACTCATAACCACCCTCTGCTACCAGTTTATGTTGGGCCGTTCGCAATTGTGGGTCGGTCAGAGAGGCAAGAGGTAATACTCAATCGTTACTCAAGATTGAACTGAACTTTTCTTCAAACTCGCAGTATTTATACTACAGTTGTTTTTCATAATAAGTCATAAGGACACCCACATCAATTAACAAAACTGGTACTAAAAGATGTTATTAATCCGCGTACTTGTCAAAACAGATCGTTAACCAACAATAAAACAGATAATCTCTAGCAAATGTCCAACAGGATTCAGGTGGACTGGCATCACAACATGTTGACAAAACACCAGTGTGCATAGGCTTTCGTCTACAACAACACAGGTGTGCATAGGCTTTCAATGTTTACAAGAAACAAGAATCTTGGGTCAAAGTTCAGGATATTTTGACCTAGCAAGCAAACTGTTCTTATGTAAGATATTCCTGCTCAACAGAAACGCTGCCAAGAGATAAAAATTAAAATTCCTCAGAAATCAACGAGATGTGCTGAAATGTTGATGTTTTAAACGTTTTTTGGCTGTGGATCAGACAAAATGCCTTTGGATGTCATTTATCATTATACTAAGGTCGTATACCATCTGCATTCCACCATTAAGGCTTATTTCATCATTGTAGGATGCCTTTTTGGAAAAGTGTGAGCCTGTTAAGGCCTGAATTCGGCCCATTTTGACGGGAATTTTATTGTAACTTCCAAAGTCTGCCATTTCTAAACGAAAAAAGATATTTCTGTTCTGTAAAAGGCATGTGTTCAGGTATGGTCTGAGCTATTGTACTGCAGTAAAATCGAAATTTCGAAAAATTTGTTGATAGTTAGTCTATAACCACCTTAAAGGGCAACTAAGGTCAAAAACAAAATTTTAATAGGTGATAGAGCGCAGTAAAACATGACCTTCGGTTTTTATTTTATGACGGAAGCTTATGTTGTTTTCGAGATATTACTCTCTGAAGTCCAGCAGCTACCATCTTGATTTTTGATGATGTCATACGGGTACGTCGCTGAGCATTGTCACTTCCTTAGTTACCAAATGGCTAAGTTTATTTTTCTAAAGGGCCCAATAATATCATCACTCTATGTTAAAGAATGGAGGAGTGATTCCTGCACTAAATTTAATTTTGAGTATTTTGGTATTGAAGTTTGGATAATTTGAGTTGTACCCACATAACATCATGCATAATTAGTGGCAAAATGGTAGCTACTCAACTTTAGAACTCGACATCTCCAGAACTGTTAAGCAGCTTTGAACTCTGTCATTTAGTAAAATTTCATTTTTGGCCTTAGTTCCCCTGTAACTCTTTTTTTTTTGACGTGACGTGTGACTCCAAAGAATGCAGCCCATGTTTTTCTTCACCAATAGTGCAGTTAATAAAGCGTATGACCCCGAAACAGTGCGCAAGTAACATGGCCCTAATAACTAGAGTGGTGCTTTTTAATGTAATTAACCAGCACCGCTGGTTTTTATTTTCCAATCGTTGCCGGTTAGAAAAAGAGCCAGTTGTTTCGGAGAGCTATATATCTCCATTATACCTCAATGATATGTATTCAGCGGTTTATATTTGCTGAAGTTGTCCTTTGCCTATGGGTTCAGCTTAATCAGAATGCTGTTCTCTATTCTGCGTCACAAATAGGCCATCATACTAGCAGGGAGACGGGTAGTACCAACCTTTCTTCTTGTTGGGGATGAGCTTGGATCTCATATGGCATTTGAATACTTACAACAGAAACTTATTCCTTGTATTGCGTCTTTCCTTTAGGAATGCTCCATAGGAATTCGGGAAGTTTGTTCAAACGTTCCGCAACTGGCTACAACTGGGATTAAGCAGTGGATACATCAATAGTAAGCAAATCTGGATGAGATTGCTATTTTTTCGAATAGTTTCGCCGTATCTAGCAGGGCATGGAACTCCTAGAAGACCGTAACTGACTGAACGGAAAAAAAAATGAAACGAAAAAAATGAAAAACAGGAACAAGAAAAAAAAGACGGGGCCATCACCAGGAACATAATGAAAGCAAATAAAGATATGGAAACTTAAATCAAAGAAAACAAAAAGTTAGGGGAAGGATGAGAAATAGAAGCTCTTATACATATCTAGAAAGTTAGAATAACTTCCTTGTAAATATGCAAGACATTTGTAAAGATATGGTCAATTTAGACTATTTTTCGACAAAGCTTAACACTTTAAATACTAAAATGACATCTTAGTTTTTTAAAAGCAAAATCCATAATATTGTAACATAATGAAGCCGACAGTTGGGAAAGGAGCACAATTTAAGCGTATTGTCAGGCCGTGTTCATCTAGTTTCGTAAATGCTAAGTAGCTTTTATGAAACTGCCTATAACTGCAACATTTTGAGCACCTGATAATTTCCGCGGTACTATTTCAACAGGTGCTCAAAAACGTTGCAGTTATAGGCAGTTTAGCAACTTTTTCTTTAGCGTCGTCTTCTAATGTCAGAGGAAAGCACCATGTCGTTATCACAAAACCACCCAAATTTTTAGCTAAGTTGAAATTACCTGATCCTCACAAAAGCAAGCTTATCAAGAATCGTTGCATATGTGGTCTTTTCTTACATTATAGATATTATAGGTGGCTCTTATGCGATCATGGTCAAAAGGATTGCTTTTGAATGCAGAATGGATCGGAATGCAGGCTTCTGAGAAAGATGTTGGTTGGTGGTCTCCCGGAAGGTCAGTTACGTTCATTACAGCCGCGTCACCCCAACAATTGAGCGTGGATTTGGGCAGAGAGAGAGGAAAGATCAGAGATTATAGGAAAGACTTTCGGATTGCATTGGGTAAATGTCTCACACAGAGATTGGGAGTCCAGAGTCTGTGTATATCAGGATTTTGCAACCAGAAATGTCAGCATCCTGAAGCCATTGGATGGCAAGTGGTAAAGCGGCAATCTGTTCCTTAATGGAAGGTGTGTGTGGACTAACCTCAGCTTGGAGAGACTCCAATACCACAAGACACTGCAATCTTCGAAAGAATACCTTCAGACTTTTCAAATCGTGTTACTCGACATTGTCTTTTCGAGTTCTACCACGTCTTCCTACCTGTTGTGGTGCCGATACTTCCCCAATTTTGCTAGAGACTCATAGTTAGTT
The DNA here is from genome assembly GCA_027575255.1 of Scolionema suvaense. NCBI lineage: Eukaryota > Metazoa > Cnidaria > Hydrozoa > Limnomedusae > Olindiidae > Scolionema > Scolionema suvaense. Next base: position 2,216 of record JAOBRC010787560.1, on the reverse strand, counting down.
CACGGTGATGTCCTCTACGTCTGGTAGAACTGCAATCTTCATCTATTGTCCTTCCAGTCGTCTCTCCTCCCCCAATCTCAGTGTTGTGATTTAAAAGAATGCACCATATGCCTCTCTGCAACACTGAAAGTAGGGGAGACAGCATACGAGGAAGCAGTTTTAGGCAACATATAGTAAAGGAGAAGGTCGGAAGATTTTACAGTCTCAAGTATTTTTTGGAAGATATTGTCTGAAATATTTGCTGGACTTTGTCATCTTGAGTCCTGTGATCTCTAATTTTTCTCACTCTTTGTGTAAGGACACTGGGTTTAGGGAAGTTGTGCAGTGCAACAACTATGTTTAGGTTAGTAAGATGTATGGGTGTATTTTGTGAATTTGCTTTGCTTGAGAGTTAGTTGGTGCATCTTTATCTAAAAATATTATAAGTACATGCCCAAGCTTACTCTATGGTGTGGCCTTCAAGGAGTGTTGATAGAAACTTGTGTGCGCTATTACTGCATCAATAAGCCACAAAAACGTTTATTCAGATGGGAATACTAGCTATTGATGGGAAAGTATGACGATCCTAGTGTACATCATCGAGTTCATGTTTGATTGCCTTTCAAACTGAAAGTTAGGACGCTCCCATAGCTTCTCTTCACTCCTAGTCTTCCCGGAGCGATATTTAGTTCCTGGCACGACTTGAGATATCCAAAGCTGCGATGCTTCTCATTGAGTACAACAATAGCATTACCTGAATGCTAATGATTGCGTTACTGTATGTTTTACTTCTCATGTGATGACTTGTATGATTTGTAAGACCTGTTTCATGTTCGGGTTCCTGGTTGCGTTACTGTTACTGTTGCTGCTAATGTTACTGCTATGGCAGAGGTCGTATTTAAGATGGAGCTGCATTACTGTGCGTTGCTGGTAGATATCACGGAAAATTCTTCTGTATACAGTCAACTCTCCAATTAGCGGACACCATCGTGATTGAGGTCAGTGTCCGCTAGTTAGAAGTGTCCGCCTTTTAGAAAGTTTGGCAATGTGAGCACTAATTTTGATAATAGACCCTACTAAGGTATGTCAAAGATGAAACTTGAGTTAAACGTGGGTATTAGGTTGCACTGATGCAAGGAAAAATTTTGCTCTTTACTTTTGATAGTGTCATAAACCTCAATCACGAACGAAGTCACCAGGAAGAGGTTGAATCGGGGAGGTTGTTACGACTTAGAGGTTTCAGTCATCTACTACTGTTTTTTTTCATACAAAAATTGTAAACTGGGCCAGAAAAGAGCTAAATAAAGTAAAAAGTGATTTAGATTTTAAAGCTATAATAAATGGCTAAAATAAGTGATCGAAAGATTGTCACTCGCATCTAATTTTAGTGTCCATTCTCGTTTTTTGTTTTTTGTTTTTCAATTGTCCGCTAATTAGAGAGGCAGAATCACGATTTCGTCATTTCGTGCAAGAAAATCTGTCCGCTAATTGGAGTGTCCGCTAATTGAGTGTCCGCCTATTAGAAAGTTTTTTATAAAGTTTTGACTAGAAAATGATCGGGGAAAATGAATTTGTCCACTAGTCAGAGGCGTCTGCCTTTTAGAGTGTCCGCTAATTAGAGAGTTTACTGTACACTACCCTTTTACTAAAATTGGGTGGCTTAGCTCACAGTAATACACTCAAACCTCCTACGTTAATCAAACGAAATTCGTGTTTAGTGCTGGCAAGTAATATTGTGATATTCTTTTAATTTGAGAGGAGAAATTTCATCTGAGGACAGAAACTGTGTCCAATTTTTGCAACAGTTTAGACAATCTTTCAAAAAATATCTTGAGACTTAACAAATCGTGTTACTTGATATTGTCTGCTTGAGTTCTCCCACAGCTTCTTGCCTGCTGTGGTGCCGATACTTCCCCAATTTTGCTAGAGGCTCATAGCTAGTTCACGGTGATGTCCTCTACTTCTAGCAGAACTGCAATCTTCACATATTGTCCTTCCGGTCGTCTCCCCTCCGCCAATCTCAGTGTTGTGATTTACAAGAATGCACCAGCCGCCTCTCTACAACACTGAAAATAGGAGAGAGGGGCAGAGGAGGAAGCAGTTTTAGGCAACATAGTAAAAAGAAAGTCGGAGGTTGTGCAGTCTCACATGTTTTTTGGAAGAATGATTCTACTAGCCAGATAGCAGGTCAGAGCAAGTTGCCACGTGTAAGAAAATCATTCACAAATGAATGAAAT
>JAOBRC010787449.1:0-10066 GCA_027575255.1 Scolionema suvaense | reverse complement strand
GTTGATGGGAAATCCCATGTTTTGTTGTGCTCTATCATCAGTTAAAATTTCATTTTTGACCATTGTTCCCCTTTAAGCAACTTCAGTATTTGAGTTTGACTGACAATAAAAAACTTGAGATCTGACCAAAATTCCAAGTTGCTTATAAAAAAAAATCTTGTCATACATTCTATCCTTTAGGTATCTATTTTGAAATTAGTTCTGTCCTTTGTCGATTTGTCCCATACTCTAAATTAGTTTGATACATTAAGGTGAATGAAGCTACTGGTTTTGATCAACAATGAGCAGGAGTAAAAATGTTAAACCAAAATGTGAAATGTACTTTCGCGGATGAAATTCAATGCTTGGGGGAACCACTTCATTTTGATAGCAAAAATCACAAACAAATTCATTAGATCGCATTTTAGGATTTATATCCCCTTATAGGCTTAATCTTCTAGATCACGTTCAGTGGAAAACATGGAGCTAAATTCATCAGTTGCTTGATATAGATTTTAAAGCGCAAAAACAATTGAATTTAACAAAACAGCACATATTTCTGTATTGTACACAGATAGCTAGTCATCATTGCCTTTTAAACAAGGAATTAATTTGCAGACATTGCATGTCTCTTCCCATAGTCAGACTTTGAACAATCAAACAAGAAGCAGAAAATCGCAAACATATGCGCGTCTAAATATATAGTACACAAGAAACGATGGTCATCAGATGACATGGCAAATGAACACTGCCTTCAAACTGCATGATTAGCATATGTCGAAGCCAGCTCTGGTGCATATTCAGAGTAAGAACTACATTTCGTTTGCGCACAAAACAATTTTGAGTCAACTCCTTTCACAATGCCATGTCCATACAATTCCCTTTAACTGCAGTCACCAATTTATCTTTTCCCTGGAAAGACTACTTGGATTGTACATAGAGGCATTTTACACAGTTTAATATTCATCAGTCATGAACAGAGCAAAACGTAGAAACATACAACTGCATAAATGTCAACACAGGAACATATACTAACTTCCTTCAAAAGCGGGGAAGGGAAGTTTCCAACGAAGCTCTGAAGTAATCTTGTGAAGAGGTGCAAGGGGAGGTAACACAAATGTATCAAAGTATATGCTTTTTTATAAGAATAAAGTTTATAAGAAAGTTAGGTTTTGAAGAATCAAAAATTTAGAATGCAAAGGCTTCGATCGGAAAAATTTTGTTTGGTAAAGGTGGGATTCTCCGTAGATTTCACTGCGCAAGACCCACTATTTAGCAGTCTATGCATCATGTTTTGCCGATCCAGGCTAAGTTTCCTTCGATTGAGCGCCAAAACCATGGCAGGGATGGAAGTTTTCCAGAAGGAGCCGGAAATCCGGATGGTAGAATTGAGGCTCTGTTTTATTCCGGGTGGGGAAGTTTTAGGGGCATCCTCAGGATATACTTCACTTTTCGTTGTATTTAACCCTACACCACCGAGAAAGCGTTTGCTCCCTTCGGTATTTCTGAAATTGCGAGAATTTCTAACATCCTATCTTCCTTGGCATTGTATGATTGTAAAAAGAAGTTCCAAAATTTTATCCCTTTTGTTACCAGTAAAAATCACATTCTGGATCCTATTTAAAAACGTCTTGATCCTAATTTTAGATATTAATAGAAAGCACTCGACATTACTGTTCTTATGATACTCTATTAGCATGGAGGAAATGTACAATGGATTAGATATTATGAAAAGTGCTCTAAATTGCATGTTCAGGTCAGGTCACATCTCTTATGACGTCATAAGGCCACACCCTATTTCCCTATTGACCTACAGCCCCAATGTGCATTATACAATGCTTTTAGTTTGTTCAAAATTGTATCACTCTCTGATGAGCAGTTCCGACAAAAATAACAAGTCTGCCTCCCCGTTTATGTCCCCCTTCATGAACAATACGAAAAAGCCCATGTTTTTAATAATACACTCTTTTTTTATAAGTATAACACTTAATACACATTAGCATACTGAGACTGGGAAGCCTGAAAAATTAAGCATAGTGCTTAGCATATCTCAAGCCTCAGAAAATTTGACCAGCATTCCCTGAGCCCTGTACAGTATAAACTATGTCAAGTCTACATCTAAGCGTTGGAGAACGTTCTCAAAACTGGACATTTATGGACCATTTATTCATGCATCTTCTAAACACAATTGCTATACGAAGTTCGAAAATGTGATGTTCGAAAGTTAGGCGTTCGGAAAGTGAGCCTTCAAATCGTCATACTAAATTTACACCTAAAAGAATTAAGCATACTACTAAGCATTCTTAGAGGCTAAAATCTGAAAACGCTTAAGCATATTGAGCCTCGGCCAATACAAGTTAACCCTATGCTCATATAAAAAAAGTGTATGGCTAATATCATTTCCGTTCTAAGATTGATTTACATAGCCTGAGGGACTGCGAATTGATTCTTTCTGTGTTACAATAAACTTTAAGCAAGGGGTGCTTTATTTGAGAAAAATGCCACTGACAAGTTCTGGATCACGGATCAGCGACCACATCCATCTCTGCCATGGTTTACAGTGACTGAGGTTTTCCGTAACATTTACCTAAGAGCAAGCTAAGAACATTCTTAGGCTTAATTCTGACCAAGTTAAGAACATCGAAGCCTTCGTCCAGAAAGGTGCATTCGTATAAAAAAAGCCCTCTGTACTTTTCTCCTGAAAGCAGTGCTAGAAGCTCAATTTTTAATAACATATAACATACATCAAAGCATTAGTCACAGCTCAAACTAAACAGTTTCAACTGTTAGAAGCAGCGCATGCAAAAGGTGCAAAAGATTCAGAAATCACGAACTTGAATTATTGATGAATCATACAGATCCAAAATACAGTCATCACACATGAGATGCATCAACTGTGGTTCTCATTCCCTCCATATTGAACCTTGTTCACAAATCAATAAGTGCAAAGATGTTGTGATATTGTCTTTTGGTTGCTCTGACAGTCAATACATCACCAGAAATAATGGAAGTTAAATAATTCCTTATGTCGTGCTGTCATGCAGCTTGCTAAGCATGAATGTATTCACAAACATTGTAAAATAATGCCTAAGTAGCAATAAAGTCCTGTTCACATGGACAACATCTCTGTCTTGAGCCCTCACAACATCAACAATTTTTCCAGTTCGGTCCTAAGAAACTTGTATGTTCACATGAATGACAATTTCATCAGAATAGTAACACTGATCAACAAAGACACAAGTATTATGATACAACAAAATAATGTTCACATTGCACCATCTCCATGTCGCTTGCTATGCATGTCTAGCCACTGCAACGTTAGTGGTTGCTATGATAGCTCTCTCATTAATAAGGATTCCAATAAAGCTGAACTTAGTGAGTTTCCTATTTAGCACTAAAATTAATACGGCAGTACTAGCTTCCTTTATCTACCATCATCACAAACATATCAGCATAAGTTGAATCCTGAATACCCACTCCATATTCCCAAAAGTAGCAATTTTTTTGTGACTTCCAGTGACCACATTCCACAAAAAGCATTCAATCATCGTAGAGTCAGAGCTGAGAGAGCTAGCTACCTATATTTTTAGTAATGGCTCAACAAGGTAAGTAAATGCAATTGAGAATAAACCAGCGACCCGTAAAACACAAGTGCTTCTGCTGGTGCGAAACAAGATCTAGTAAGCAATTCCCAACCAAATTAAAAACCAATTAGAACCGCAGAAATGATCGACAGCTGATGGATGTCAACTTGAAAAGAGAGGAAGCCCACGTTTGTGATTGAGTCAAGGTTTGACACTGCTATTTCGGGGTTCAAGGCTTCATTGCATCGACTATTCCGATCTCTAGCTGCAAGTCAAGCTATAATCATAATAGCGGATGCAGATGGTGAGTAAAGTGAGAATAGACTGAATATATGTTTTAGAGCAATCTAAGAGCAAGAGAAAAACTCCATAGATAGACTAGATTCACCTGGCTCTTGGACATATGCAGCTAGCCTTATGCCTTACACTTAGTAAGGGACTGGAAGGCCAATCTAGAAAGCTGATAGTCGTCCATTCTTTTCTCTCTGGATACCATAGATAGCTATTGAATAACACACACTGGTGATCGAACGTCCCAGAACAGCCAGAAGTCTACTCCCACAGCATTTTCAGAGGATGGCGTTCCAGTGCGCCGAGTTCTTGCTCCTTGTCCTTTTCTTTCGGCAACGAAGGATCTCGAGCTTAATGCATCCATGGTAAAAAAGCCAATGCCAGCACGTTCAATGGGCAGCTTACTTAGCCCTTCATATGTGACTATCTCAAACTCTGATTCGATCTTCACTGCAGTATGGCCTTCCGCCAGCCAAACTGGTGTCATGCCGCAGAGAATGGCGGTTTTCAACATGGCTGCTGAACACGCTGCACTGAGAAGCCTGGTAACTACCCATAATGCAATGAAATTTCCCAAAACAGGAAAATATAGCCCAAATGGGAATATTCGGGAATCCCAAAACAGGAAATATTATCACAAAACATTTCTTTTTCCCAAAATGAGAAAATTGGCTTCCCAATTCGGGAAAAATTTTCCCAGAATCTCAAAACAGGAAAATTTTCTCTCATTTTAGGAAAAATAATCCCGACCCGGGAATCTTGCTTTCTGCAGTGTGTGGCATTGCTTTGGAATTTTTCGCATTGTTTTCAAGTGTTGTTGAAAAGCAATTTGGTGTGATTTGAAATTTCCCCAAAAATTAAGGTCATTGTAAGCATTAATGAACCCTGAAACCATAAAAAAAATGTATGCATAATTGAGGCTGAGTTGGTGTATAAGGGTTGCGGTAGGAAGGAAGAAGTACAGACTGTCCTCTATTATGTTCTCTTCAATAGTAAAGCAGGGAGGAAAAAGAATCACCTTTGGCTCAGAGCATTGGTGCATCCGTCAGTGTTCCGGTACTAGCTTTCCTATAGCGTGCTTCATCTATAATATGTTTCTCCCAACCTTTTATGACTGACTAGTCAGTCTATGGAAAAGCCTATTTCTGTTCCCGCTCGAGATTGCTTTCGCAAGAATTGTTAGTGCTGTCGGGGTCAACATTGATGTGAAGGCAGGAAAGAAAACTTTCACTAACCTTATATAGATTGAACTTTCATGAATTGGCAAAGAAATTTGGATGCCTGATATGGGGCTCCACGCCATATAAGGCATCCTCTGTACTGTTATTTGTCTGAATTTTCTACTAATTTGGAACTAGGCCTCTGACATGCCTGCTAAGTGAGAGTGTATAGGAACTTTCTAGGATGTCACTTAACTGTAGTTTCCTTATGATGATGTTGACTCATTATATTTTTGTTTTTGTACGCAGAAAATGTCCATAATGTAGTTTTTGAAAATATTGGTTAGAGAAGTTCATCCGCTTTTAACTGCAATCTTGTCATCTTTTTTCCTCCTTGTGAAAGTATGCATAACAGTGAAATGTTTATTATTTTATTCATTATAGACCACTCTTATGGAAGATTTAGGACGAGAGGTATGTCGTTTGATGTTTTGATGCAGACGATCAGATTCTATTGCATACTGTATGGAGATACTGCTTGGAAGTTAGGAAGAAACCATTTGTTTTCTTGTTTGTTTGCTAACTAGCTAACTGGGTGAACTAAGTTATCAGTACCCACTAGCCCAATTCAATGGAAAAACTCCCTATAACTCAAACTCTTGACTGGTCCAACGTTTTCCCAGGCCCCCCTGGGGGTTCAAGTTGTCAAGAGTAAACTATAGCCCTAGTTTACTAGCATTTTGGAGTTTGAATGACAGACGTCAATCAAAAGGAACACACAATTTCGGCTGATCTACCAACTTATCAGATGAGAGCTCAGCTCCAACTTCAATCCTATAGAATATCTTTGCAGCCATCTTTGAGTCAAGCAAAATGAACATCGTTTCGATTCTAATCGCATCATCATCGGTGTGAACTGGCAATAGAAATGGGTAGCATATCACAGAAGAAATCCGAAGCTGATATTACATGTAACTAAAATAACTTAAACGATAAGAAAATTGAGAGACAAGCTCGCAGCAGTTAGTTATAAAAAAAGCTTCACAAGAGTTGCTAATTCTGCTCTTCATTATACCATTGAAAATTAGGACTTGACGTGGAAACGTTGAAAAATTTATACCGTATACAAGGGCTTTTTATCCAGAAATTTTTTACCATTCGAAATAGCGTGGAAACACTGATATTTCACTCAATTGAAAATAGGCTTTATACGCAACTGTTCTCTGCTATTGTCATTTTGGAATTGTGCAACGAGGAAGTATAGAAAATTTGCATGTTATAAATACGTTTCCTTGCAAGCGTTTGCTACTGCTGGATTCATAACCCCACAAATGCTTTGATTTCATTGCCTCATAGAAACATGAAAACTTTCAAAAAACGATAGTTACCAGGAATTGTATGGTTTCAGGTAAACTGTGTGGAATGTCGCCTATTAACATGGAAATTTGTTTATTTCGAGCAAACACCAGCTGATGCGAGCCCAGGTTGTGAGAACCTGATTGGGTGAGACAGAAATATCCTTCGGAACTTAAACACTGCAAACTTTTTTACTTGATTTTCTTAAGTTTACTTTATCAGCTAGAACATGTATGTTAATCCCTCTTAGTGATTGTTTTTAGTTTCTTAATTCAGAGTAGATGCGGGAAAGTTGTCTCAGTCTTCAATAACAGTGACATGCACATTTTTTATGTACTTGAATGAATCTGAAAAGATGCGTAATCTTTTTCACTCTAGCCAAAGTTAGGACACGTTTTGCTGCTACCGATGAATTCTTGAATTATTTGTCTCAAACTGTGTGGATTCAGTGAAGCAGTAGTGAAAAGTGGTGAGATAAAGGGTGTGAATGAACCAAAATGATATAAAACGATCTGTACGGTATGTTTCCTTATTCAGATGTCCACAAAATTGAAGTTTTGGTTGTAGAATTAGTTCAACCCCTTGAAGGGTACTTTATATTTGTCAAAACCTTGTAAACTATTTGTAAAATATTCCCATCCAATGAGATGGACGCAGCTCTGAGCTGGAAGCACCACATTAGTTAGCTATCTAAAAAGCTTGATAGGGCCATTGGGATTTTGTTGTAAGCAAGATTATATGTACCACTAAATTCTCTGAAAATGCATTGTTACTATTTTTCACTCGTATCTCTCTCATGGCTGCTTGGTTTGGGGTTTAGCCGCAAAAACCAAACTGTCAAAATTGTATAATTTACAAAATAATGCTCTTCGTGTTCTTTCTTTTGCTAAGTAAGGTACCAGGATATATACTCCATTTGTGATGCACATAGAATTTTCAAAATCCTTATTGAATTGATGCATTGGTTATTTTTTATGGAGGAAAATGAAAAGCTACGTGCTTTTTTCAAGACGTACTTCAAGTTTTCTGTACCTGATAGCACTCTGCTGTTAGTCTTTAAGTGTTTATCACATTTCATGGAAATGAGTCAGTAAGAGTTAATTGTTCATGCCTTTGTAATTGAATACTTAACATAATAATTATATTTTTATGACTTTTGGCCTCATCGGTTTTAATTGGTTCTAATGCGACAAGACCAATACTGGCTTCTAGTGAGGCCATCTCCCGCATAGAATCGTTTTCTTCTTCATTCCTCACACAGCGTTTAGCCTTTTTACAAAGTTTGAACATTTCACTATAAAATTGTGCCATTGTTCTAAATTTTTGCCATAAAGTTCAGGCAGACAAATTTCAGGCTTGTGTTTTTATAACACTGGTCTTTCAAAAAAAACTATGGTTTATATATTCAACGTGCAAGTGGCACACTGTGCTTACATCTTGTAGGTAATATGTTATATGGCATCAAAGCAACAACTTTTCTATTGTACATAAGCAGCGGTGGAAAAGCAAATTCCAATCGGAACATGAGTCTTTCAAATGCTGCTAACAACAACAAGTGTGCGTAGTTATTAATGAAGTGAGGTTTCTGATTGGAATACATGTTTTTTCTTTGCTCTAGTGTGATGTGAGGAAGTTCTCGTATTTAACATCAAAACTCCGTCACATGAAAGTTGCACATGCCCGTGAAAACGTGGATGTCCTTCAACAGAATTTATCTGCACTCTACTACGATCTTGAAAGCTGTCTGTTGCATCTTCAGGATGAAGAATTGCGTCGGTTTATCATCAGTGCATTTTGTAACATTCAAGATGCAACAAATGCATTGAACTATGAATTTGCAAGTGCCGAGATTTGTTGCCGTTTGTTGATTTATCAGCAAGGCAAGCTAGAAGAAGCAAAGACGCATTTGACAGATAGGATTGCGTATTATTCCATGATTAACGGTCATGTGGCAAGAACGGAGAGACGTTATCAGGATGCTTACTATCAGTATGTTTCTTTTTATGATGAATTAGAACGTATGAACAACTATTACAATGTGAGTGGTGTATTTCAAAGACTTGCAATGCAAGCGGAATATGGTCGATGTGTGTCCTACTTCCAATTGCACGATATTGGAAGTGAAGAGCGGCCTGTTACGGATGAAAATACTAAGGAATACCGTTCGAAATTATCTCAACTTCTCCCTTCACTCGAGAAAAAATTCTCCATTGAGTCAGACATTGTTGCTGAATGCCACCACTGGTTGGGATACGCTTGTTTTGTTACAGACGATCTGAATTCTGCATACGAACACGCAGGTGATGGTGTGTGAGTTTTACATTAATTGTTATGCAGTCCTTTTTTTTAGGTATTTGCCATAATCATTTCATTTGGAACTGTGTATGTATATAAGAAACGGGTCCAATTCGGCATAATTTCATAATTTTTCATAATTTTCTTCATGGAGCATATTAAGTTCTAAAATAGCATCCACTTATATAACTAAAATTCTCGAATTAAGGGTGTTGTGGAGTTTCGTTGTTTCTGACATTTTTCGCAAACCCGAGGAGGAGGGACGTAATTACCCCCGTTGATGAGGAATAGGAATAACAACTATTGTAATGAAATTAAAATTGTTATTGTATTGAAATGAAATCCATTACCCAGTTTACGAGAGTAACATTGCTTTTTATTTCTTAGTATTATGTAAGTTTAATGTTCTGTGTACTACATCTGACCATGATAGGGTTTTGATATAGTCTAAAGCACTGTTTTTAATTGAGTTTTGTGACATGTTGATCTTCTGTGAGTAGGAAGTAGGTTAGGCTTCCAGGGCTTTGCCTTTTGTTTCAGTGTATCATACTGAGAAGAAGTACCAACACAAATACTTCTGAAAATTTTGTCATGCGCTCCTGACAAGCATGAAGAAGGTCTTCTTTTGAGACCATTGCATTGGTCATTGGTTTTGTTTCCATTATTGGTACTAGAGACGCTCCTCCCATTACCCATCACCAAATAATAACAATTCCTAAAGAACATATTCACTGCTGTTCTACTGTATTTTTCCTCGTTTATCTCTCTGCTCTACAAAGCTCAATCGAAAAAGATCAAGCATTTTGATAGCATCTTCTGGAGTGTCTCCATTGGAATGCTGATTTTTCATACTTTCATGACTGAAAATAATGTTTATGGGCAATCTAAGAAAGCAGTCTCGTACCAACTTATACTTATGTTTGCAAGCTATCCCCGGCAACTTTGACATAGCAACGTCTCTTGTGATCCAAGTCACTGAGAAAAGCAACTGGAACCGCTGAAGATGTATCCTTAAACATGTTGAGGTGCTCCTTTTCTTATTTTTTATAATTAAATTCAGCCGTTTTCTCTGCCTTTTTATGATAAAATTCAGTTTTTTTTCTTTAACTTTTACGTTAAAAATTCATTGGTTATCTTTCCTTTCTTATAATAAAATTCAAGTCCTTTTCTTCATTTCTGTAAAGGAGCGTTAGTTTCTTTCCTTATAATAAAATTCAATTGCTTCCTTTTTTTGCCTATGTAATTCATTTGTGGCCACTGGTAAGAAAGTGCTTGTTTCCGGTTGCGCGGCCGGTCGTAATATTTACAACGTCAAGCTATGTTATAATTTTTAGAAATTTTTTATAGAATGGCAAGGAAGCATCCTTTATCTTGAAGACTAGTGCACATTATTCACACACA
>JAOBRC010787338.1:0-10066 GCA_027575255.1 Scolionema suvaense | reverse complement strand
ATGAACAGAATTAGTTCATGTAGTCACAGACAAAATTGGTTCTACCTCATTATAGCAACTGATTTTTAGAAGTTTGTTCGTTATCACTATATTATATAATACAATGACCTGTCAGCTCATACCAATTTCACTTTACAGTCATAGATCCTATAGAAATGCTGCAATTTGTAAGAAAAGTTTCAGCAAAGGGCAATAATTCATTTTCGGTGCTGAAGTCGCACATACTTTTCATACTCTCAGACAAAAATCATCATAATGTGTGCGCCAATCCCTTTGTCTTCACAAGTTATCCACGCATATTATCCATATAAAATGAGCTTTGGCTCTATAATAGAAGAATTCCTGGTAAATATTCTTTTGCGTTGAAGGAATTAGTCATTGGGAAAAACTACCAAACGCAGTCGGTGCACAGTGATGAATACCAGTACATTGCTGGTGAGATACGTCTTGTAAAGAGAAGATTGGATTACAATTTCGGTCACAAAATTCAAAAGCGAGCCAAGGCACTGAACATCTTGGAATCAAGTCATATGCACCACATAAGACAGGCAAGAGGCCAGAGACAGTGATATGGCAACTTACTGCCTCATTCAATATGAACTGCCATGAGAAGAATAGTTGTCATTCTGAATAGGACCTGCAAAAGAAGCCACTATTTCCTGTCTGGAGGAGGTATAATGGAGGAGTAATAGAGTACAATATTATACACATAAAAAGTCAAAGACATGACACAATCCTCAATCGAAAGACAAAAAAGTAGACCTTTTCTATAAACTCACCAATGCCATTAAAGTCCTCATAGGGCATTGAGTAGCGAACACCTAAGGTGGTATTACTAGCTGGTTTAAAGTATTTTAGAATGTGCTGGCTGTAATCTTCTCCAGCTGTGTTTTGAATAACATCAACATCACCACTCTGAAAAGACATTGAACGGGAGGAGCATCAATTTCACGCCATGCAGACTATACAGTAGATACTCAAAAATAAATTTCATGCATGTGTGTGACTTGATCACATCATTATAAATCATCATCATCACCACTCTGAAAAGACATTGAACCGGAGGAGCATCAATTTCACCCAATGCAGACTATACAGTAGATACTCAAAAGTAAATTTCATGCATGTGTGTGACTTGATCACATCATTATAAATGTGAGCCGTTAATGCGTTGAACAGCAGAACAAGATCAATTAACCATTACATTCACTCGCAAAAGGAGGGCAATTAGAATGCAGTTCGCATCTTTGATCACATGTTTGTTGCTTCATTTCTTGAGTGTGGCATGCATGTTAAATTATCTATCTGTTCATGTGCAGTCAAAAGCAGCTACTAGTATCTATTTATGTGTTGTGTTACTGACATGCTACATTTGAACAATAATGACGTTGTTTTGTTTTGTCAGTCGCAAACTTAATTTTGTCTCCAATGTAAAGCACCAGTCTCTACGGTACTTAACATCACGTTAGAAAGAATGATCTACTGTACGTAGTAAGCATTACTTTGTATTCAAAGCTACTTAATTCATTTAAACAAGGCTAACTGAAAACGCCTTAATTGAATTCAACATGCATGACGTTGCTTTTGGCCACGCTACATCTAGCATCAACAACACTGTCAAACATGTTCAGGAGATAGCTATTTTTTATACTCACTAAAATGATGGCAATTAGCAAATAATAGATAATACAAATAATAGATAACTAAAACTGAACTGCTCCAAACAATAACCTTAGGTAAACCTATACGAAAAATGACAGGTAATGGTACATGATCAGCGTAGTGTGCTTTTGTAAGGATCAACGTACAACAATCCCCATAAAGCATGGTTCATTACTACCAAGACTGTTTAAATTCCAGGCACCACCTTTGTTTACAAAATTACACACAGATTAAAGTTTTTAGACTGGCTGATATTTAACAGTACACGACAGTACTTTGTTGCTTATGAAAATGATTTACTAGAAAAATTCTTTGACAGTCTAGAAAACAAGGCTTATGGTAATCCACGGAACGGAACGGAATGAGATTTCACGGAATGAGATTTCACAGAATCAAAACGATGCCAGGAGAAACATTGAAGACCATATTGTATGAACAGGATTTCGATGGTTGAGTTGAATAAAATATAAAAATTGTGTATCATATTACGGCAACATGTTCTTGTCAACTGCGACGTTTCGGAAAAATGCTTCTCAAAAATCGACAGGTTTATTCAATACTTCTTCGTCACCAGTCTGTAAAGTGCAAAGTAAGACTGACAAGAACACGTGCAATCGGACAAACTCTATACGGGTGTCAAACTATTTTGTGTAGGAAACCAGGTTGTTTTCGATTGTCTGATGTGTGATTCTTGATCTCGATCAATCACGTTTATAATTGGTCATGAACAAACAATCAATGTGTTTTCCTTCCTTCTAAACAATAAGCAGGTTTTGATTGTCTGACCTTCTGGTATACTGGAAACTATGCATCATCATTTTACCCCCTGGCAAAGTAAGAACTTATCGTTTGCCTCTGCAGGTTTATTTTCTGCTGATAATGCATCGAAGAAATGAAAATACTGAACTATGATTAAATAAATTGAATAAGTGCAGAAGCAGTTCTCTATCTTTTTCTCCACTTAGTTTAGCTCTCTAGTAGCGTAATTCCGGGAAGTTTATGTCTATTCCGGGAATTACCATTCGAACGATTCCGTGAAATCTCATTCCGTTCCGTTCCGTGGATTACCATAAGCCAGAAAACAATGCTATTTCTTTTCTGTGGGGTATATTGAGAACAATATTTTTGTAGAAAGTGTAGTCTAAAGGTAAATCAAATGAATAACATAGCTCCCACACACTATCATCACAACTCACATGTTTGGAACTTTAACAGAAAGACATCACAGTTGGACTAACTTTTACTGCAGTAGTTCATGCATAAAATTGGGTTAACACGTTCGCTGCCGATGATGAGTATACTAGCAAACGAACTTTAGGCAAGACTGCCATTGACGAGATGACTCGGAACTACATACCTTTGAACAAAATGCGATAGTGAGCAGATTTTCGTATTTCTAACGACATATTTCGCATTATCCGTTGGCCAATAGATGGAATAATATATTTCGATGGCTTTTATGAGCAATAATTTTTCTGGTCTATTTTTTAGATCGCTCTGTATTTGCGTGATGCAATACCTTCCATATATCGGCAAATACTGTGCGTTGAATGCGATCTTCTAAATAAAAGTAATGAAATTTTTTATGTTTTTCACTTTTGGATGCTTCATAAAAATTCAAATTGCGGCAATTTTCTGCATTTTCCTGTAGTGTGACGAGATAACTCTTCATTGGCAGAATGAAAGGACAAAAATAAAGCGATACGCTCCGAAGAGCTTCAATACAGTTGCATTCGCTTATAGTGCATATATATTTGTTTCAACAACAACACGGTTTATATTCCATTCATGCACAAAAATTTAACGGACGAGTAAACTCGTCCATGGCAATAAGCGTAAAGGAATTTGACGAGTATACTCGTCCTTGGCACTGTTGTATCTCAAGATTAAGTTTTGTATCCAAGCCAGTGCCACAGACGAGTTAATTCGTCAATCTCAAAAATATATGTTGCAAAGACTTTCATGGACTGGTTTCCATATAAACATGGTTTTAACACTATTTTGTGTCAATCCATGCAAAAAACTCAGAATTTTTATTTTTGAAGTCACCCTCAAAAATTTGCCACTGAACGTGTTAACCAGGTTTCGAAAATTAGCTGGTCTGATGGTCTGGAACCCGATGCATTGATCGCTGGACTTGATAAAAACCCAAAGTGCCTGTCTTTGCCTGGAGACTTCTCTATGCATACTCCTGATGAATAAAATCGAAATTATCGGGCAGCTACAGCTTTAGAATGAGTTAGTAGGACAAACTGATTAGTAACAATAACCAACTTACCCCAGCATCTGCTATAGAACGCCAAAAGCCGAGTTCACTACTACTGAACACGCCGCCTGGAAAAAAAAGAGAGGATCTGTTCGTTGTAACAACTGGATAAAGATGAAGGTAATATATAACAAAGAGTGTATTGAATGATGTAACACAATGCTTCAATAACAACTGCTTAAAGATGAAGGTAGTAAAATATACTGAAGAGTGTAATGAATGACGCAACATAATGTTTCAATAACAACTTGATTAAGATGAAGGTAGTAAAAACTACTGAAGAGTGTAATGAATGACGCAACATAATGTTTCAATAACAACTCGATAAAGATGAAGGTAGTAAAAATACTGAGTGTACTGTATGATGTAACATAATGTTTCAATAACAACACGATAAAGATGAAGGTAGTAAAAATACTGAGTGTACTGTATGATGTAACATAATTCTTCAATAACAACTCGATAAAGATGAAGGTAGTAAAAATACTGAGTGTACTGTATGATGTAACATAATTCTTCAACAACAACGCGATAAAGATGAAGGTAGAAAAAAATACTGAGAGAACTGTATGATGTAACATAATTCTTCAATAACAACTCGATAAAGATGAAAGTAGTAAAAATACTGAGTGTACTGTATGATGTAACATAATTCTTCAATAACAACGCGATAAAGATGAAGGTAGTAAAAAATACTGAGCCTACTGAATAATATAACATAATGCTTCAATAACAACTGGATAGAGATGGGTAGTAAAAAACGATGAGTGCAATGAATGATGTAACACAATGCGCGTAAATCAACTAAGGAGTTATACAACTCCAGAGAGGGTCACACATAACGTGAGCACAGAATGACATGGCTAAGCACACAGCCTAGGTTAATAATTATACATGAGATAAGATATACATCACAAATTGCATGATCCTTGTACACGGCCATACAAAGACTCTTGCTGTCTTTTCCACCAACATAATTGATCCTTACTAATATGTGAGACCCACTTCAACTTTATAACACTCTCTGGAGTGGTGCAGGTCGTCCTATGTGTGGCACACGTCCTGTAATGTCTTACAGGACACTCAATGTTTCGTGATTACTATGCAGTATTTTTGACAGAGTATTTATTGTAACTCAAGTCTTTTTTATTCACATACTTCCGATAAGAAATATCTGAAGACGAGCAGAATTTCGATTGTTCCTCACAGCATCGATCATGGCCTGCCTAGTTTCACCGTACTGTCCTCCAGTCACCAGGACAACAACTTGATCTAAACAAAAATTAAAACACAGTTGCTTAGTTTCATGGTGCTGTCTGTCTGTCACAAGGACCACAACTTGAACTAAACAACAGTTAAAATAAAGGCAGTCTGCAGCAAATTCAGCACAAAAAAGCTCACTCATCTGAGCAAAAGCAGCACGATTGTGACCAATACATAATTTGACTACTGTCCGTGTAGCTAATTAGGGAGTAGAAATTATTTCAAACACAGGGGGTCATGCGAAAAATAATGCTTTACAAATATCGGGTAAGACCTGTAAGTGAGATCCAAAAATCATTTTTGAGGTAGAGGAGCAGAGCATGGTCTGTGTTCAGAAAGCAGAATATCAAGACAAACTGTACTATGTGAATACTTGTTTCACAAAAACGAAGATTGTATCCCTTCAAAGAACCCTCGACTTTGACTAATGAGGTGAAAAGAGGCAAGACATACGAGAAATTAATAAACGGGGGGTAAGGGATCAGCATAAGGTCCTGGAGGGTCGGAAAAAATTCAGAAACGAGAAAGAGCCCTTCTCTTAAGGAAAGGAGAGTAACATGATTTCTACATCTAATAAATGGAAATGGAACATTTTATTCAGAAGTGTCAGACATGTTGTGTGAAGAACGAGTTGGACATAAAAAGATCTTTACCACACCGCACCCAATATTTTGTATAATATATAATAAGTTGAGTGTGGTATGATATGAACATGCCCACATAAAAAAACAAAAGCCACAATCCACAGTGATTGAAGGTGGTCATTACCTGGTCCACTTGACTTGAACTTCCCGAAAGCATCCCGAAATGCACTTACAAACAGTGGAGGGTCTAATACAAGAAAGAAAAGAAAATCTTTGTGAGAACTACTCATTGTAATCACACACAGGCAGAAAATTATTTGTAGATTCGTTCTCTGCTCATCGCTTCACTATCACTCAGTTCTAGGTTTTACTGAGCCCCTACTGTACCTGTCTTAGCCTTTATAGATTTCGCAGCAGTAGCAACAGGTGGGATTCGAACACTCAACCTTGTGTGCACAAGGGATGGTACCAATACTGAGCCAATTCAGAGCCCTAAATATGAAGGGGGACATTGGCAGCTACTCTGTAGTAGCCATGCAAAATTATTTATACAGACACGAAGTGTGTACCTCCCAACCATGCATTGAGCATCTTTGCAAGTTTGCTCTATGATGAACAACATTATATTGGGAATGTATAGTGTTAAACAAATCCAAAAAGACACAAAGTTAGTAAGTGATAAAAGAGAGGGTACATACCTGAAATGCTACCAGATTTCGATGATTTCAGTTTGTCTGTAATAAAAGCCTCTACCCCAGTCAGTATGGGAGGCGTGGCACGCACAATTTCATCTTGAAGACAGCTGATAGGTGCACTAGGAGCAAGTGGTCCATTTTTATCAAATAGAACCACACCAACCTGATTAATGGAAGACAATCAGCATGTGAAAAAATAACAATAAAAACACTCAGCAAAACCTCTCTAACAGTATTTCCTCTACCTCACACACACATATATATCGGAGCTGATCATCTCCCCTCAAACTAACATGGCCACAGTACTGCCTTATGAAGGGTAGATTGAAATCTACCAAGGAAAAAAGTTTCCTTATTATAATACGACCATGTAAAATGGACACCAAATGGAACAGTAATATATTGCCACATCAAATGTAAAGACAAAAGCCGGGTGACGCGTCACTGCTCAGCCGGTTGTACTCAAACTTACGTCGTGGATAGGTGAAGTGACATCGAGAAATAATCTGACGTCATTTTTGTAACAAAAAGTTCCCTACCTATGTAAACAGCTTCCGTTGAAGCAGACCATCAAAGTAAGAAGACGTCAGGTCGGCAGAGGTAGTTCCCTGTCGTGAAAACGCTTAACAGCGTCCATTGGTTTATCCCGAAAGACACAGCAACTCATTGTAACTCTGCCAGCAGTAATATTATTGCTGAAGACTAGCTCTCGCTCTTTCTTCATGGTTCATAGCATATAAATATATAATTTATATATATAACTTGTCAAATCAGGGGTCAGCATCAGCACACAAGAAATAACCACCAATTACTTCCAGACTGCATGAAGTCATGGTCAGCAGAATATGTTTCACTGATATAGAACACATGTACAGACACAACCAAATACAAGCAGCATGGAGTGTAGATAGTTCTAAAATTTAGGTCAGAATATCCTGCAAGAGGCCAGATGGAAAAAGCTCAAAAACATGGTCGGTTGGAATGAAGAATCTGCTGAAACATTGCGAAGTGGGCACAATAGACTGTGACAGCCTCTGTTTGAATCAAGTTCTCCGAGAGCCTGTCTACTATAGCTACGTATCTCTATTTGCGATATAAGCAAACTTTGTTAGCATTATTTTCAGCTCTGCAGGTTGTTCCTATTGATAGCAATTTTATGACAAAGCATAAGATGACCAGATTTTACCTAAGATCGTAACATCACGTATTAGCAACTACAAACATCTTGATTATCTTCTTAAGAACATTTGACACATAGACAGCCTAAGCAAATACAACCAAACTATGCCATCGAATACCTTATCACGTGAGTCATACGCATTGACCAAGGTCCGAAGAAATGGCTCGGCAACATCTCGTTTAGCAGCCAAATAATAGGAGTAATCCACTAGGAAAACAACTTCGCGCCCAGCTTTCGGTCGCATAGCGGAGACATACCATGGTCTATGAGAGAATGCATAGCAATCTTAGCAGAAGTCAGGGGTTAATACTTAGCTCTTCTCTTTACGTGCCTCTCTCTTCTCTATCAATTGGTTTTATTGGCTTGCCTACTCTTCTTCGTATGCTTATCAGGGCACAGGAGAAAAAAATTCCCTATTATCACAGTGAGAAAAAAGGGCAATAATCCGTCCAATCTTGCCCTATCACAATGTGAATGAGCATGGAACAGGATTGTGAGAAATGATCAATTCTGCGCATGAAGCACTAGGCGCTTCTCACCATAGCAAAAAAAGTTCTCACAGGGTACAATAGGAATATGTCACTGTTTAAAATTTGTGATTGCACTCACCAGACCCATTGTCATGAAGATGCTAGCAGTAGTCAAAGTTTTCTGAGAGATATACTTTATTTGGTACAGTGAGGTTCTCCTCACTGCCCACTGTTCAGGTGAAACCAGGAACTTCATATGCTGAAACTTCTCTATCACCAAGATGCGATTCTGCTGATTTGTAGCATATTTCTCAAATTGAAATTCTGCAAATTCTGTGAACCGTCAAGTGATGACACAGACTCTTTACGATGAGAATATAGCAAATCTCACCAATCTGTGTGGACTGTGCACAAAATAAACTTCTCTTGAATCTACTATAATAAGCAGCATGTCCAGTTGATATATGGTGGTTTCTGTCTGCCAACAATCTTGCTAACTACAGATTATGCTACATGCTCTATTTTAGGGACTTAAAAGGTAAGCCAAAAACAGCAGATCATACTGCTTACACAGTTATGAAAGACTCTTCATACAGTCACAATTCTTAGGCATATAAACTGAGACATAATATATCAATTTAGGAGCAACTTTATTTCTATTTTACCACTGATCATGCACAAGATGGTATAAGTAGAAAGAAAGCTCTTAACTCTATCATACAAAAAATCTCCAGGACTAATATTGGGCCCAAAAGCAAGATAAAATGAAAATAATTTCCAGGGGCATTGAGCTTTTTCACTTTGATAATGAAATATAAATATCAGTGCTACATATTACAGAACTCAAACAATAAATAATAAAAAAGGGAGTAAACCCACAATTTCATATATTCAACCTAACTAAGAAATGCTTCTCGCATTTTGATCTTAAATGGTTGTTTGTATAAAATGAAGATAGCCTCGTAAACCTCTATGCTCACCATGCTATACTAAAAACTCTAATAAGTTTTGATGACCACAAAATATAGAAAGGGCAGGGAACAAGTTAAGGACACTGTGCACTTCCTCACTGAACGCAAAGCATTCTCTTGCCAGCACACTAATTGAATTCAAAAGCAACCAAATTGATTATATACTATAATAAATCTCGCGATAGCTTGCTGTCAACCTCACTCTGTCTCAGCTTGACTTTCCTGTACTTGCCCCATGCAATACCAGAAGCCTTTGCGAAAGTTGCAATATTGGCTAATCGCGATATGATCTATTTGGAAGAGCACTTCAGTTTGTGTCATGCGCGCAACGTGAGTTCGGATAAAAGACAATGCACCATGCTCAATGGAACTCTCGATCGCTGTCTATTTTGCATTGTTCGGCTCTGTTCTTCTGTCCTGGTCTTCCATAGATCTGCATCACCCTGAAAAAGAGGGGAGGTGTTTATCATCTTCAGGAGTTCTAGAGAAGATGACAAAAACATCCCCTCTTTAATCAGGGTAAAGCAGAAAACGTTTCTCCTTGCTTCAAATACTAAACTTCAGGTGAGTTGCTCATGATGCACATCATGCTACTTGCTCGGCGTTTTAGAAGCTATAACAGAAGGTGAAAGCAGCTCACCTACAAGATTATTATTTTAAAGCTTCCACTACATCATACTGCGAGTTAGCCACAAAACTCACATTTCCACACTTCTTGATAGACTCCTCAATGCACTTATTGGTTGGCTTCAAACGGTGATCTCTTTTCATGATATCAAGGTTGGTTTGACCATGATATGTTGATGACTATATCACGAATACCGGATTCGAAATGTGAGAAATAGCTTTCACACTCTTCTGCCACATTCATGATGTTAATGAATAGGGTACTGCCTCATAACACTACTAGCATGAATTCGGTCAGAAAGTGACACGTTGATAATATAGTATCAACCGTTGAGCGTCAGCATCGTC
>JAOBRC010787227.1:0-10067 GCA_027575255.1 Scolionema suvaense | reverse complement strand
CAAGATCTTGAATTCCATCAGGATGTTGCAAATGAATTTATGGAAGCACGGATGTCAACAGACTCTGCTGAGCTATCATTGGCTTCTGATTACATAAACCGAGCCAGCTCAATATCTGGCTTCAATGCTGAGGAGATCCTCGTGGCGACATGGAGCAATATGCGACCTTATAATTACTACTCAGAGACAGTGAGTAAACTATATTTATATTTTTTATCTTGCCCTTAGTCATGTAACCCCAGGCAGCTTGAGCTTTGTTTGCAGTTACAAGCCCCAATTAATGGAGAACGTGCATGGTCAAGATCTACTTGAAAGAAATTATGATGCTATGAACCTTTCGACTACCAAAAAGGAGGAAATTTTCGCGGGAATTAATTTTCGTGTTCCATGCTGAACAAAGCAGTTCGCGGGAATACGTTTTGGCTTCTGAGCACATTTCATAAATTTTTGGGAAGTTATTTCCATATCAAAATAACATTTTAGCATGCTACACTTGTCACTATAATGGATAGTCAATCTTAGTTCAAAGGTAACTGATAAAGAATGCACTGCGTAAAAGATTTTCGGAATTTTATTGTATTTTTTGTGGAATTTATTTTCACGGTTCAATGGTGGATCACTTTCGCGGGACTTAATTTTCGCGGTTGTTCGCGGATCTGCCCCAAGACCGTTAAATCTGCGAAATTTTTTTCTGCGTTTTGCTATGTTCCGTACCGCGAGTAAATGAAAATAGGTCGGGAAGTACCAAGCCGCCAATTAGGAGAGAGGGTGGGTTCTGCCTTAGAGACATGCTAGATCTGACTTTTGAAAAGTCATGTTTTGGCCTTTCTAGGGTATATCCAGGGTGTGGTAGCGCTCGCTTTAGGGCGTGGCTTGGGATTTTTAATTTTTTTCAGGTAATTTAGAGTACAAAGTTCTTGGAACTCAGTCTATTTGCGTAAATTGCTAGAAACTGCACAGAGACTGTAGATATAGGTTGCTAAAGATCTGCAAAAAATTTCTTGAAGCGCTTGCAATGCAAAGTGCTTTTACAAGCAAAAGTGGTAAAACGTGCATTTTTGATTTTGGCTGAAAAAAGCCTTTTGTGCCAAATATTTTGTCCAGGATTGTAGAGAATAAGTGAGCCTGAGGCTGGAGTGGTGCTTAGCCGGTGCTTAGATATTTGATGAAATCGAGGCTGGTGTTGCTTATAGCGCTGGTGCTTATAAAACAAAAAGCGTGTAGGTCGACATGGAGCGAGCCGTAAATCAGGGTGTGAGGGTGGGCTTTGCTTGATGGGATTACTCATTGTCACCTTCAAGCAAAAACAAAACGTTTCGACTTATCTAAGGTATCTGCAGGGCTTGGTAGAGGGTGTTTTGGGGCGTGGCTTGGGTTTTTTCATTTTTTCAGGTAATTTAGAGAACAAAGGGCGTGGCATTCGGTCCACTAGCGTATATTGCTAGAAACTGCACTGAGACTGTAGACAGAGGTTGCTAAACACTTGCAAAAATGTCTTGAAGCGCTTGCAATTCAAAGTGCTTTTACAGGCAAAAGTGGTAAAAAGTGAATTTTTGATTTTGGCTGAAAAAAGCCTTTTGTGCCAAATATTTTTTCCAGGATTGTAGATGACTTTTAATATAATTATATAAGACAGATTAAGTAAAAATAAAAATTGGACGGTTCCAAACCGTATAGTTCCCGAGATATGGGACTTTTTTCAAGGGTACTAGTCCAAAATTCAGGCCGAAATGGCTGTTTTCACACCAATTTAGCCAAAATTAAGGGCAAAACGTCAACGTCAAAAGTGAGTTTGTATTCTGCGTGGGTTGGATTTTCACTGTAAGCAATCCTGCGAGCCGAAACACATTCCATCAGCTCATTTTTGGTTTTGACCGGAAAACCTCTTATGCCGATTATATTGCCCAGGATTATAGTCATATTAATTTCTAATTCAACATATGAAAGATCTTTCCCAGCATGTAGGAGGCCGTTTTAGGCCCAAATTTCAGCCATTTTGATGGAATGTCATTAAGAATTATTAACATACGAGGAATACCATTAACACATAACACATAACACATTACAACTAAAACTGTAGCGAAAGTCATGAACTTCGTGACATTTCCTATAAATTATTTAGGAGTATATTTCTGCAAAAAAATCTCGGGGGGTGCCACCTTCCCACAATCTTAGACAAAATATCTTCGCCAAACTGTTTTGGCAAAGAATTTTTTTTAAGATTGTCTGAATTTTCTGTATCTGTATATTGATGATGTCCGTTGATTTCTTATTCTTTGCTTGTTTCTATGATCATTTAAAAGCCTCGTGCAGTGTTGCCAGATGGCTGAACTTGCTTGCTGGTGTATGTGGATGTTTCGTAACTGTTGGGCGGGGTCAGGGCATGGGCTATAGTTAGAAACAAGGAGGTTTAAATAACGGTTTACCTGAAATGGATTAGGCCAGCTCAAGATACATGCAAGTCAAACTAAATGTATATAATGTTTGGATACAGGCCTACAGTGCCGTAGGAAGGTTTTTGCGGTTAGAGGGGCTTAATGATGTGTTATAGTGACTCCCGCAGGCGTCACCATGGTTGGCGCCGGAAGGAAAATTTTGGAAAATAGGACTTCTAGATTGGCTAAAAATGCCTCTTTGAAATGCAAAGTCAGCGTAGAATGTGCGGTGCAATGTCGGGAATGTATTTTTAAGAACTCAATTTTTAAGAACTGAATCAAGCAGAATCTTTTTGCATTTCCTGAAAAGATACCCTCTGGAGGCTTCAAACATACATGCATGCATGTACTTGTAACATTTTAATAAGCAGTAAAGTAAGTGGATGGCTGACTCACATCGAGTTGTAAATATGGTAGCCATATTTAGATGGCACGATTCGAGCAAGGTCTTGCATTGTTTTCTTTAGAAGAGTATAGTTTTGTTGAAAATTGGCAAGAATTTTAAAGAGCGATTCGTACGTACGAACACACTTCTACTGAATTCGCCAGGTCACACTGACGGGTGAGCTTATACGTGAGAATGGCCCTGTCTACACCCACTTTCACTCGTCGTACAAGTCACAGTGACGAGTGAAAAAATTCACTTGTCACTCGTCGCACGTCTCAGTGTGACTTCGGCTAATGTATTTCACAGGGAAGAGGCTGTCATTTCTCTAGCTTAATACATGGTATGCAAGGCCTCGTACTCATGTGCCGGTTTGTGGCTTTTAAAGGTGTCATGTAGTATTTTACTTGTCAATCGGTCCTGATCAGGGACGGGCTTTTAGTTATTTGAGAAATTTTTCAGTAGAGCAGACCTTCCTTTAGCAGTGTGTGTTGGGGGTGTTCGATAAAGTGCTGCACCGTTTCCACCTGGCCATGGGAGTACAAAATTCAAAATCGCTGTGAGTTAGTGTTAAGCGGTAGAAAAGGATTCACAGTCAACTGCTAGACAACGTGATTTAGTCCAGAGACGGATCCGGGTCATCTTTTGGCTGGGATTAAACAACACTTCGAGGAAAGGGTTGTAGACGGTATGGTTCCCCAGAGAGAGGGATTCGAGCTCTCAGTTGTTCGAGGTACTGCCTTCATTCTACACTGCATCCTGCTTTTTCTTGTGTTGGGCTGAGGTTTTTGGCCAAAGTTTTTTAAGTAGCACATTTGTCCACACATGGAGAAAATGCAGCATATCCTTTCTTTCTATTGAGAATCAAGAGATCTTTCTTGGACAAATCAAAGAGGTTCTTGGAACCTGGATAACTTTTACCTATCAGACGACCGAAGATAAATTCTGGATCGTTCCTCTTGTACCGTCAAAGCAAAGCAATCAAGCACTATATCTTTTCACCAATCGCTTACTACATTGCATTGGAATTCACGACAAACGAGTGTCATATACCCAATAAAACAAGTATATTAAGCTCCACAAAAAAACTCGTCAATCTGCAGAACAAGGAAATAAAAAAACTTTGATCCAATGGGTTTCTACGACTGTTGCTAGTCTTGATCAGAAAGCCATCGTTTATTGCAACTCTCATCTAAACGAAGCGTTTTAAAAGCATCTACATAAAGCATGAGAGTATATTTGAAAGTAGTTACTATTGTTTGATCGCAAAAATTTTGATCCAAGTGTGCCATGCAATTGTGCAGAATAAGAGCAAAAATGACCCCGAAATGGTCATGCAAAGAGGTACGCAAATATGTAGAACAAATTATTTTCTAACATTCTGGATCAGATGAGGCTTAACCAATGTGTTAAGCGGTGTCGTGCTAGGTGGCAAGTGAGGTTTGGGGAAAAAAGTAGAAGTGCAACATTACTGAACGATCAAGAAGCAATTAGCACTTTTTTTTTACGTAAGAATACAGCCAGTCTGGTCGGTGCTTAGCATTGTTACATTTTGTTAGCTAAGATGCTTACATTGATGATACTAGAATTTTGGTAGCTCAATTAAACATTAGTGATGATCCTTAGATCAGGTAGCGTGTAGCAGAATTAAATGTCCGCGGGGACACATATTTTGTTACCCGCCACGGAGTGGGCAGGGGTACCCCCCTCGGGGAAACATGCTTCCACTATAGGTAAAGAAATGAAACTTGGTACACCTACTCATAATCATAATGGAAGGTCACATGACACGTTTCACGCTGATTGATCGTCTGTAAATTATACCCCTTTTAGGTCATGAATTAAGTAGAAATGGCTGTATTTAACAAAATTTAAAAATATTTTTAAAAAATAGCTTACCCTTACGCAAATACGACCAAATTTGGATGTAGATTGCCAATAGGCGATAGAAAACGATTGCTGAAAAAAGAAAGTGAATTTCCCAACTATTTTAGTACTTATAGGCTGGTCAGTAAATTCTCAATGACCCACTCAGTCCTCAGGAACAGGTGGTTGCCACGCCCATTTACACCCCTCGGCAACAAAAATTAGCTTAAACGATGTCTGAGGAAATTGTGGTGACACTTGTGAAGTTTCAGAACCAACGGATGAGTGGATCAGGAATTACAGTAACGTTTCCACGAAGGGGGTGTGGTACCATCCCCTGTCCCCGCGGACCGTTAAAATGCAGGCGATGTAAATTCTGTGACTCAAGACATTTTTGCGTGTTTAACCTCTTGTCCTGCCGAAATGCGCACACAGACTGCAGATTTTAGATTTTGAGTACATAAAAGTTTGTGAACTCCTGGATCCCTTTACATACAGACACAAGACAACAGAAAATGAAACATAAAAGTAACAGAGAATGAGTGGGTGGATGTAATCCTTAAATTCTTTGAAGAACAAGAACGATGCAACCCAAAACTGAGATTTTTCAAAACTGACTTGGAAAAATTATTGGGGGATAAAGCCCCCCCCAGCCCCCCCAGTGCCTACGGCCCTGGGCCACATGCACTTAGACTTAGCAATAGCACATCAGGCTATGGACATTGGACCAGATCCTGAGTTCGCCCGAACTGTTGATTGGTTGATTTCTTTGAAATTGCGGACGTTGTTACACCAGCTGCTACACGCTGGCGCCATTAGCAGCCTGAAGCAAGCAGCAAGAAACCACTGAGATACTAGTATGTTCTGCATACAAATACCATGGAGAGCTGATTACTTCTGATGGAAAACCCTACAGCCACATTTAAGCCAAGAAACAACTTGCGAAGGTAATGATTGAGGCATCCTTAGGAGTGGCAAGCGATAGTGTTCTTGCTCGGATGAAAATTTCCATCTTACTGAAGTTGTATGAAGCTTGTATCATCGATGATTGTTCTATATGGGTGTGAGGCATGGATCCTGAAAGTTCCGCAGTCGACCCCAAGGATTTCTTACTGAATCAAACTGGATGCCTGCCTATGGAAACACGAAAACACCGTCGAGTTCTTGGATACTTGTCATGTGGAAGCTCTGTTCACAGTTCAAGTGTCAGACCAACCAGCAACTGTGTAGACAAGTTTTCCAGAGGCAGGTGACCCATTTTAGTAGCGACAGTAGCAACCTCTTAGATAATGCGATGGCTGTCTTTGCCTAGTACCCGCTGCCTACAAATCTAGCCTGCTCACAGACTGCTCGAGAAAGTTAGCTTCTCTCACAGTCTGCTCACTTCAGTACGCTAACGCAATTTGCTACGTTTGCCACCTGCTGTTATGCAGCGCAGAATGCAATAGCAAATTTGAATCTTGGGGCGCTTTCTAGCAGTTGCTATGATACATCGCATAATCAGTAGCTGTGCCTTTTGTTTGGTTTTCGTGAGATCTTGCTAAATTTTTATCATGCTGCATAAAATTACCGCCCAATGTTAGCAGACCTAGCAAATGAGTGAAGTGCGCTTTAGGGCTGGGAGCAAGCTAACAAATCTCACTAAGATCAGGTCTATGCTTAAATCGAGCTGGAAATACCTGGTTAAGAAAACCACCTACAAAGCTGTTAACATACACTTCTTGGCATCTATTTCATCAATGTCCAAGTTGGCCCGACTTCAGGAGACAAAAACTGAGATCACACGTGAGCAATATCTGCGTGAACTCCCAAGAAGAGAATCATGTGCTATATTCCGACTAAGATCTGGTACTCTACAAGTTAAGGTTGCTTCCAAGGCATTGCATGCTGACCTCACATGCCCGCAGTGCAAGGATCCAGCTACCCTCGATGAAGAAGCCCACCTCTTGTGTTACCCTAGCTTGGAAAATCTTAGATCAGTGTATGGTGTATCCAACTTCAATGTGGCATTCCATCACAACCCAGACCTGACCTATCTTGGCAAAAAAGCCCAGTTCATTATACAAGTGAGGCATCACCAGAGCACAACACTGCTAACGAACAGAAAAGAAAATCTGCTTAGTTCTTGATAATCACGTCATTTCTGCAGAACTGGATCAAACATCGATCGATCAGCATTTGTCTGCACCTCTCTGAGTGTGCCCTCGGGACAACCTGTGGTGGGACACCGAAGAAGAAGAACACGAAGAGGAAGAAGAAGAAAATGAGACTTAACTTCAAGCAGACTGAAGGGAGCAGGATAGATGGGGCGGCCAAACTACCTACATAGTACTAAGCACCTATAGTCAGGGAAAAACACTCACGACACAAAACATTGCTGCCATTACCGAAAAAGCCATCGTCACGATCATCGTGTTTGGTTTGCACCTTACATTTAAGAATGCCTGGGCTTGGAAAGCCAAGCTACAGTGGCCATTGTGAAGTACTGAAGCACCATGAGTACCTGAACTTTGCATAGTGAGCCCTGGAGACTTACCAAAAGTAGGTTTTCTGGACTTGGGTCATCAGCAAAACATGTTTTTCGATGAAAAATGCCTGTGAAGCCGTTTCTACTTGCCATCCAGACTGTTGTGTTTAAGTCACATGCAGCTGCTGTGATTAAGACCTGCTGCAAGGACTATGATTGTTAACTTCTATTAAGGCTGGTAAACTTGTAGCTATGACAAAACACTCGCATAAAGCTAGCTAGATCGACTAGTATGATATAGTACCAAATGTGTATCTGTGAATGTCAACATCTTTTTATATTTGTTTAACATAGTAGCTAGCATTATCTCATGAGAATGAAAAATGTGGATATACTTGCGGCGAACTGAGGAGGTTAGGCTGGTCACCATGAACTGTGATACCTGACTTTCATTTTTGTCTTACTTATGCAATATGCCAGGCTGTATCACATAGTGCAAGCCCCCGCCCCCCTTTACAAAGAGGTGGGAGAGGGGTTGAAAATTGTTCTGTAGAAGGGGTGGGGATGGGCAAAAAAGGGGGAGGGGAGGGGATTGGATGAAAAGGGAGGGGATGATTGCTAAGGAACAAATGGTTGCAGTGTATGCTCATGCTAAATTTTGGTGATCGTATGACAATCACCG
The DNA here is from genome assembly GCA_027575255.1 of Scolionema suvaense. Taxonomy (NCBI): domain Eukaryota; kingdom Metazoa; phylum Cnidaria; class Hydrozoa; order Limnomedusae; family Olindiidae; genus Scolionema; species Scolionema suvaense. The sequence goes on along the minus strand of JAOBRC010787227.1, from coordinate 2,232 downwards.
GATCAATGTTATGATGTGGCATAATGTATCATTTGTCTAGTTCCTGTGTGAAAACACAACTTTGTTTTAAATATCCTTGTCTTAAGTATCTTCACTTCATTATATCCTTGAGTAGGAAATACTGTGTTCTTCAGGAAAGCCTTTGCTTTGCTTTGCAAATGCGTATCTGCATTACGCTTGTGTACGAGGGGGGAGGGGTCAGCCTTATGTACGTACGCATGAAATATTTTTTATGGCAGTTTCACAAGGGCTTTACAATATTAAATATTTTCGTAAAACGTGTTTATCCTGTTGTTCCGTACCCATCCCTATTTCCTTTTTTCAGTAAACTAACTCACCTGTGCTTTAAAGGCTGTTGGGCTTGCTCAATACTGGTCCATCGAGCGCAGGCAAACATGGCTGTACCGTTCGAAAGTAAACGGTGCTCTATGCAGGGTTTTAATCTGATCGTCTAGTACGCTTCTGCTTGAGTACTCATAGAACACTTTGAGATTATCTTTGAACTTTTCCAGGGGCCATTTACATGACCACAACTTATGTTGTTTTTAACGAAGTTAGCTGTTGCATTCTTTTCAAAGCTTTATGTTAAATACATTCCATTACATGAACCTTTCAAGTTTCCATGTTCTTATATCCTTATGCAACAGTTACCAATCTGGTATTATGTACGAATAACCGAAGGCTGCGTTTTGGACCAATTTTTTGTGGATTTTTTTTGGTGGGGGGCGGTCCACGAGAAGTATGTACGGAAAAGGGGGGTCGATGCTTATGGGTAAGCGTGCGTACAAGGGGGAGCAGGGCTGAACATCTGCATTACATCTGCAGCAATTATGGCAGCTCGTTTTGTGGTCATTGCTTTGTCTCTGAGCTTGTGAAAATGGTGCAGCCACAACACATCTCAACCTGCAATGTAAGATCCAATCCGTATGAAAAGAGGTCCGAATTTGTAGTTTAAACATTTGAATACGCATTAGTGAATGAACCAGGCCTGTTGGGTAAAGAAATTTTTGTTTGTGAATGAGGTTTGCCCGGACAAACTTGCTGCAAGGGAAACTACTGGTCTCAGAAATAATTCTAAGACTCTCTGTGAAACGATTGCTTTTTGTGAGACCAATGAACTTCTATCACTAGAGGTTCCTTGTTAAGGCTCTCAAAAAAACCGCGTATTTGATTGGCCCAGTTTGTGCATTCGAGGACAGCTCTTCTGAAAATGGAGGACTTTTGATGTGCAAGTTTTGTTGATGATCGCTGATAGCCTGCAAAATATACACAAAAAATTCTAAGCAACCTCTGTGCCTTCGTTTTCCAGCAAATGGACTGTGAGCTCCAACAAATACAGTAGTGGGTAGATTTGTCAAACCGCTTATGGATTCCTAATGACCTACTACTTGATATCATCATTTTGAACTCAAAACCGAATATTGCTCCGTTTTCGAGCAAAACATAGTAATGTAAACGGAGCTTATGTGTCATCCTCCTGAATTTTCTGTTAATTCCAAACTAGGCCATTGACATGCCTGCTCTTGTTGCATAAAAGTACCTACAATGTAACAGCGAGGCAAGTTTTGAAACTAACTGGAAATGCAATCTTCAGAAATCTGCATCTGCACTTTACAATTTGCCCAAATTTTGCCTGTGGTATCAAGCTTGATAGTAACAGCTATATGGTTAGTGTTTCACAATTCCTCGTTGAACATTGGTCGAGTTTCATTTTGGGGCCACTGCCTCCCTTCACTTTACAAGTTAAGTACCCACTCAGGCATTGCTTTGCATAGTTTTTTGTGTAAAAAGTCACCACAATGGTGGGTATGTTGAGGACAGTCAGATGCTTTTTTAGGATTGAGAGTGGTATAATTTTTCTGATAATTTGAGTTGCATATTTTCAATTTTAAGTTTACAGGAATCCTCTTCTTCGGCGACTTGTTAACCTTATATACTTTTTTTCCAGAACTTGGTTTCCACCTTTCAACTGGTATTGGCAAAAGATGGCTCTCGATCAGCCGCAATTTATCAATATGAGGATATCAACATGCGCAGCGGTGATGTAGGAAATGCCATGGTGAGCTCAACCGTCTTCTGTTATCACAATGTTTTCATTTATTGTGATTTTTCTTGAAGAATGGAAAAGTATGCGTATGGATTCTGAAACAGTTTATATGTATTGGTATATCTGTTACTAAGGAAATAGAAATGTTTTGCAACGGATTCCAATGTTGTCATGAAAAATTGGAA
>JAOBRC010787116.1:0-10067 GCA_027575255.1 Scolionema suvaense | reverse complement strand
AGAACTTTAATAATTTCATAATGAAATTGAAATGATTTCATGACCATGGACATCGCAATGAAATTAGCGAAGATTTTACAAGAAGTATGGTCATTTTATGGAACTCAGCAGCTGCATCTCTAAGCCACCACAGGTTGTTGTTCTGAACAGGAGAAATTTCCAATGAAATTAGGAGATAAGGCATAGTATACTACCAAGGAGCCTGAAGCACCTCTAAGTTAACATTTAGCACATACTTATTAGTAGCATAAAAAAGTGCAACAGAAACGTTCGCTTCGCCATCTTGATCATGTTTTACATAGCAACTTAGATTTGTATGCTCAATACGACTTATACAAGTTTTGTTACTTGTTCTCCTCCGCTTTTGTGTTCAACTTAACTTTTTTAATGGTCAATACTTCCTTTACTTTGTATAACTGCATTATACCTCCAACACTCTGCTGTACAAAGTTTTCCCTGAGTGGCCAGGCTTTACTCAAATCCCATCCAACAAAGTATCAACATCTCAAAAGTATTGATATACTGCAATATTATTTTATGTGAACCCCAGATATTGTTGGGAAAGGTCATCGAAAATGAGGCCCTTTGATTGCTTGGAAAATTTTTGTTGGGGCCCAAACCTCCAATGCGATCTTGGTGAAACACAATAACATTTTTCTTTTACCCTGGAATCCGCATTAGTTTTGTTAGTGACGGTTCGCAAATCACATCTAGGACGGTGATGTTGACGTTGACGTCATTGGAATGTCGTGCCTGATTTCTAGGATGGTGTTTTGAAAAATCTAAGTTGTAGAAAGGTGTAATGGGGTTTCCTTTCAGCAATCAAATAAAAACACATCTTTCGAATGTATCTTTATAACTTCGCCGCCGCAGATTAAGCTTGCGAAGCCTTACTATTGTCCTTTGCTTGTTCTTCTCGACTCATTGGTGAGGAGAACTTTTCAAGATTTGTGTTATTGGGACTACATATATACAAGCTGATGCTCGATGGCTGTGCTACCTATGCTCCTTTCTCTTGGCTATAAAACTACATGTTGCCGTCACTAATGTATGACCAGGAATGCTCAATACTTGTTGCCAAGTCATGAACTTAAGTCCAACAATGTTTTATGAAGGAGATGATTGTTATATTGTTACGAAGTACTGCTTGCAAGGGTATTGTTATCATCTGGGTTGAATATCTGTTTTTTAAACTAGCTTTGCAAAAATGAACAATCAATCTATCTGGATATTACTTATGGCTACAATTGTAGTGTTTTTCTGCATGCTGATTTGGAAGTATGTATCATTTATATCAGCAATTCGTATTTCTGCACACACTTCACTACAGTCTTTCTTCTAGCTACATGAACACAACTTCTTTCATTTGGCTTAACTAATTTGCTGCATAATCTGTTTGCTGTTGCATTGAAACACGAAATTCCTAGGCATATTGTAATTTTGAGGTCTGTGGGGCTTATGCCGTCATCCAATGGGATTTTCGGTCCCGTGGATTTTTGTAATCTGTTCACCAGGTGGACCTTTGTGTTGGATAAGATCTTTTTCCGTAGATCCGCGGATTTCCATCGATGGTGACATAGGGAGAGTGGAAATTGTGCTTTAAAAATGCTGGCTATGTTTGAGATGTAGTTGTTATGTTTGTTTTGTTTTGAATGCACTGATTCATTCATTAGCCAGCTCATGTGTAGACTCATTATTTTTGACCTGTTGAACACAAGGGATTGATACTATAACACTAACCATGATGCTGATGTTCTCAGTCTCTCTGTAAGTTATTGTTTATGGTTTTTGAAATTTGTTCCATAGTGTTTCATGGAATTGACCATTTTTGTTCCTGAGTCAAGTGGGGATCTGGGGCACACCTACCTTTCATATTTTAAGTAACATGTTGAAATTAGCTCTTTCAGTTTTCTCAAAGAGTTCTCTCATGGCAGCAGAAGCGGAAAATTGTTGTTTTGATACTGTAAATGTAAATAAATGGCAAGTCTCAGTGGTTGTTTGTAGTGGGGGAAAAATTGAAAAGCAACCCTGAAGGCATTTGAAGTCACAATTTATGATCTGTTTTGTGTTTGCTGTTATTTTGTAGTTTTTTTATAACTCGGAATGTTCTACAACAGTTCCAGCTGGGATATCATCTTTCAGACAAAAGAGCTCCATCACGTCACAAGTACAAAATTCAATGGTTAAATAATTCTAAGTGCAGAAAATGCGTAAAAAATCTGTGGTAATTCACGGACACAAGAACTGCAGCTGCAATTCACTGATGCACAAGCAGATAACTGCAGCCGCAATTAACCGCCGATGCATAAGCAAAAAGCAGTCAACCACCCTCGTAAGAGCAAATGCAGAATCTACCAATGCGTCAGCAAAAAACTGCTATAAAATATTGATGCATGAGCGAAAAGAAAACTCCAACAACACACCAGTGGACAAGCATTCACAAGGGCTAAGATACCTGGTTCAACAAACCAGTTTCACTCAATCATAAAATCAATAGATCCACCATTGCTGGGAAACTGGGCCAGGGCAATGACCACTAACAGCCTCCCAAACATTCACCAAAGAAAGAGGTACTTGAGTTCTCGCATGCCAAAATTCAACTGAGTATAGGGATCTATGGGTAATCCAGTCCTCATATACCAACATTTCACTTGGTAAAGGGTCCACAAATCATCAGGTTCTTGAGTTCCAAGATCCCACGGTCCTCGAGTCCCATAATTTTGCAGGGTAATGAGTCTTCAGAAATGCAAGTTCCGAGATTCCAAAATTCCACATAGGTGAGGGTACTCAGATCTTCAACTTCTTGGGTTCTAATACACCAAAAAGGCCCTAGGGTCCAAAAACTCCACCGCACTACAAATCCTTGGGTCATCAAACCCGAAACGTTCATGATACAAAGGGTCCTCAGACCCCAATACAGTAGGCATGATCTGTTTTGTGTTTGCTGTTATTTTGTAGTTTTTTTATAACTCGGAATGTTCTACAACAGTTCCAGCTGGGATATCATCTTTCAGACAAAAGTTCCATTGGACACAGGGTCCTTGGGTTCCAAAACTCCACTGCGCTAAGAATCCCCTGGTCCTCTACTCCCTGCGCCAAAAGGGTCCTAGCATTCTCCAGACCTTCAGTCTGAAAAATCCAATCGAAAAATTTCACAGAGTAAGGCATCCAAATTCCACCCAGTTAGGTAATGAAGGGTCCTCTAGGGTTTGTATCTCAAGACACTATCAGGCTAAGTGACCTAGGGTCCTTGAGTCCTCAGGTCCCAATATTCCAAACGAAAAAGGGTCCTCAGTGTCCAAGAGTCCTCAGACCCCAATACAGTAGGCATGAGCCAGGTGAAGGTTGTCATCCAGATGAAGGGTCATCCTCCTGCACTTGGGGGTTTAGGTGCAGCAAGCCCATCCCTCGTCAGATGTAGAGGCAAAACCCTAACAAGAACCTTCAGCATTCTTTATGTTGACCTCATCTGATGAGCTTTAAAATGCTTCAGTGTGAGATTCATTCATATTTAATGTACCTGATACTTCTTTTCATCACTTGGAACTTTATGTTGGGTCGTCTATTCCCTAAAAAATAGGGTTTATACACGTTCTGTGATATAGAAGACATTTATGTTGAATTTTTTGCTGAACTCCGACACTGCGAGAAGCTTTTCCAGATGTGTTAAAAAATGTCTCCTGTGTACTGGATCAGAAGTAATGTTGTATTAGCTATTCTTCGTTCACTCAGCTTGACCAATAAGCACAAGGCCAAACCTTACGCATGACACATAATTGTAACCTTTTTTTTTTTCTTAGAATAACTATCCTGTTTCTGTGCGTGAAATCAAGAACATTCAACTTAGAGTTGGCGTTTCAAAGTCACCGTACAACTTTTCGTATGACCAAAATTCAACAATATATTCTGTTGCTGGCAATGAACGATGGATGTCAGGAAAAGAGGTGGATGCAAGCTTACATGTATGCACAGCTGAGAAATGTTCGCTTTCTGTTGGTTCCTGCACAGTTGAATGGAAAGGGCCTGATCCAGCTGATCCATGTAAGATTCATGAACCGAGCTTGATTATTGTGTTCACTCTTTTCTTATAAGCATAGGGTAAATTTTTCCGAGGCTCAATATGCTCAGGTTTTTTTCGATTGAGCTTCAAAATATGCTCAGTAGTATGCTTAATTCCTTTGTCCTTCATGCTCAATTTTTCAAGGTTCTCCGTTTCTGTATGCTTGTTATCTGTTATGGTAATAAAAAAGAAATGTGCTTTCATTTTTTTTATTTTTAAAAATTTCTGTCAAGCTCATCGGTCCATACGTATAAAATGGCTGCAAAGTATCTCACTGCCTGATAATACAGTGAACTGAGTTCCAATAGTTAAGCAAAGAAAGATTGCATGCTAGAGAAAATGTTTATAACCTGTATGTGCCCTAACTTGACAAGAGGTGATAAGCTATAAAAGCAGGTACGAGGTCTGTGCTTGAAACCAGAAAGATGTTGCTAACAATATTGTGCAACCTATATGTTACACATCATATATGCAAGTAACGGTGTGATGCCTTTAAACTTTCTGCTGTAAAATTTCCTAGACTGTGTCAGTAGTATCAGCGAGTGTAGTTTAATGTCATAATAAGGGAGCTGCTGTAGATGATATGACTTTATTTTTGCGTATCCTCTGCGTCTGAGAAGGAGCCCTGAAGTTCCGCTTAATCATAATAAGTTCCGCTTAATCTTAATCATTGGTGATACTAAACTGGGTATAACTTGTTTCATAGTAGAGAGCAGCAGTGGTGTCTCTACGTATTTATGCTGTGTTTTCTTCCTCTGTTTTTTTGTTTGGGGGGGGGGGGTTCATATAGAGGGGTAGTTTATGAGTCAACTACTACATTTGGTGATATTAGCATGTATGGGAGCTATCAATAAGTTCATTAATTTATGTTAATTTATGTTAGAGCTCAGTTGTTAGAGAAGGTTGAACCTGAAGCGTCAATATCTTTTTTCTCATTGTTTGTTTGTTTCAGTTTGGACCATTGATAACATACTATATGTGGTCGTCATCCCTGTGATAATCTTGGTTCTAATCGTGTTTGCTGCTGTCCATTTCAAAGTCGGCTGCCTCAGAGTCTGGTAATGCATATCTTACAAGTTTATTTCCACTTAACTAAGAGTCACGGTGATTTGCAAGGCTAAGGGAATTTTTCTGTGCATGCACAGTAATGAGTTGCATGTATTTGTTGCATTTAAAATTTGGTTGCATCCCATTCACCTTTCTTGAAGCGAAATTTTTCGCTGCGGCGAAAAGCTTCACTTCGCTGCAATATTTGCCAGGTGGAAGTGCACCTGACCTATTGGCTATTGTTACATGCTAGGTGTAAATGCGACTGATATGTTGTATTCCTGAAGGTGGATTTCCTCCTGGAGAAAAGTATCAGTGAAAATGAGCGGCGAAGCGAACTTTCGCTGGGCGCATGCGCAGTAATTGCAATGTGTGCTGCTGGTGTTCGTCGTAGCGAGAAAAATAGTTGAATCCCATTCAACGTTTTGAAGCAAAATTTTTCGCTGCGGCGAAAAGCTTCACTTCGCTGCAATATTTGCCAGGTGGAAGTGCACCTGACCTATTGGCTATTGTTACATGCTAGGTGTAAATGCGACTGATATGTTGTATTCCTGAAGGTGGATTTCCTCCTGGAGAAAAGTATCAGTGAAAATGAGCGGCGAAGCGAACTTTCGCTGGGCGCATGCGCAGTAATTGCAATGTGTGCTGCTGGTGTTCGTCGTAGCGAGAAAAATAGTTGAATCCCATTCAACGTTTTGAAGCAAAATTTTTCGCTGCGGCGAAAGCTTCGACTGCTTCGTTTCATCACAACATTCGCTCAAGTGGCAAAAAATTGGCTTAAGGCTGTAATTAGCTTGCTCCATTATAATTTTTGCATTTACCTCCCCAACAAAAGTATGTCAAAATGTGAGCATGCAATTTGTGCTACACTTATCATTGCTGCTGCAGTTACGTTTCACAAAGATTAATTTACAACATATGCACCAATGTATTCATTCAGTAAAAACTCCTTATGGATTCATTTGAGAAGCTTGTTATTTAAGAAGCTGCACCAGAGAAAACATGAAAAACAAGGGAGGTGGCATGGCGTAATAACGACGCCACAAAACATGCTTGAAGGTCATTCGATGTTCGAAGCCAATGTATATATATCTTTAACACCGCATACTCATACGAATCCACTTCAGTGTTAAGGTATGTTTCCAAGAATGCCAATTGGCTAATGAACAAAAAGTTTCAAATTGATCTGTCCCAACAGGTTGCAAGCATTATCCCATGTCATGGGATAATACTTATAAGATATGAGCATACCATCAGCATTCCAACAGTGATGGAAACAGTTATGATGTATTGCTCCGAATGACTGAGCACTTAAGACTGCGGGCCAATATCACCCACATTCACTTAATGTTCAAGCCCCAGAGCACAGTGGAAACATCGAGGTGTTTAGAAATTGTCTGATATACGCACAGAAATCGTAAAATGCTCCGATCAAGAAATTTTGGTCTTAGCGTTTGACTGTGAAACAATGGGAAAGATGAAAAATGTTGATCGTATTTTGTCGGTCCCCACTTTGTTTATAGTGCATTTAGGCATATCGAAATGTGTGCGGCAAGAAAGTAAACGCAACTGGAGGTATGGTAAATTTCTTGATAGATGCACCAATTCTGATTGGTTAAGTGTTGTGCTCTGATTGGAAGAAAAAAAACTTGACTTAGCCCCGTGGTCGAATACTGTCTTCTGATTGAAGGAAAAAAACTTGACTCAGCCACTATTTCTGAGTATAAATACAAGTAAACATCCTGAAACATGCTCTCTGAAGATGCAATCCCATAGTCAGGAGGGTGAAAATTTGGGCTCTTATATTTTAACATTGGAAACTGCAGCAAATAGTGTTTATTATCGCTTTTGGACAAAAGAGAAGATCGTGGATGTGAGAGAAGATCAAGGACGAGAAGAAGGCCGACAAGAAGAGAAGGCAGATAGTTAGTATAGGCATTTTCCAGTGTTAAACATAGGAACAGTTGTCCGAATAAAACACTGAATGTTGGTGGGAACCGACCTTGAAATGTTCAAACAGTTTCAACTTCTCAGCGAATGAGCGAACGAGCACAGTTTGCATATTCTTAATACCTTAGTCACCAAAAGTAATAATCGTGCATGAGCAGCTTAGCGTCATTCACTCATTCGCTTGTCCACTTTGTTGGAAACATACCTTCATGTACATCAGCGACTTTTTGGAACTTTATCGATTACTGCTACAGTCCATTTCATAGGATTTTGTACAGGTGCTGTACATTTCGTCACTCAGTTACCTTCTAACTTGTATGCTTAGGCTTAGGCTTACTTGTTGTAAAATTTTCGAGTGTCAAATGAGTCAGTTGAGGAGCATTATTTATTATGATAAAAGTTGCATGCTTGGAGCACTTACGTTTTGTGCCAGCATGTGTTATGGCACACCTAATATGGAAAGGCCTTGTGCTATTTAACTATGGCACAACATGAGCAGGACGAAATTGTGTCGCCTAGTTCTAAGCTGCTGCATTTATTACACAGCATTTTACTGTTCCGTTTTCTCTGGTTGGCACTGTAGTGTGATGTGTTCTATAATATGTTTACACATGAGGTTAGAAATAGATTTCACTACTCTACCCTGAGTCCAGAGTTTTCATAACTACCTCTATACTGGAGCTCCTGGCTCTTAACGTGCTAAAGCTCATTTCTAGCACAGGGTCAGGGCAGGCATACCCTACGCGTATTAAGAGCTGATGGTTCCAGGGTACATTAGGGGTTGATTACATGGAAATTTTCAGCCCGGGATGGGAACACTTGGCGCAAGACGTGCTGAAAATCCCAACCCAGCATGGTAGGCTGTTCAACGTTATCTAGTCTTTGATATTACGTGGAAAAATATTTCAGTCTGCGCCCGGTCTGAGATATAGAACTCTGCTGATGACGCTTCTGAGAAGACTGTAATTAGTTGGCAAGGGAGTCTCAACCCGCACAATACAAGCTTCAAGTTATTAGCCTGCCAAGGTGGGCTGAAAGCTCGGCCCTGGGTGAAATGTTCCATGTAATCGACTCGTTACTCGAGCAGGTAGCTTCATTCAGTGAACTTTGAATGCTTCACTTTCTCAACCGGTCTGCTCTACATGCAGGTTGCATTACAACTTATTAGTTGTTCTTCAGAACGGTAGAAATTGTCACTTTATGTGTGAATTATGATTCACCTTTTTTATTCAGAATAGCATTGAAAGATATTATTTTCTTTGATCAATTTACAGTTTCGGCTTCTGTGAGGTAGAAATTGGTCAGCAACGATTATACTTTTGAGATCCGTATTTGTGACCTGAAGGTTGATTAAAAAGTAGGATGACAGGATTGCTCATGTAATAAACAAAATGCACCATCGAGGATGCATTGAATGTATTTGGTATCTATAGCCATAAGATTGTTGTATTCAGACATGTAACTTTTCTGGCATAAGATTCATTTCCGAATTTCTTCTGGTATCTTGTGTTATTCTTATGCCTCATTCTTTACAATTTAATTCCATTTAGTGGTACAATTGAAGAGGGTACTGCGATTTTTAAACTAGATAGTGCTTTCATGCCTGTGTATTCCGGGAAATGTAGAATATACTTATAGATAATTTTCTTATCTTCTCTGCCAGGAACGATTGCATGTCTCGATGTAGTTCATATTATGGTTGAAGATAATTTTTAAGCAATATTGTTTTGTTCTTCTTCCAGTCCTCTGAGACGGAACGATGGTAAAGATAATGGGAGATATGATGGAGTATATGTAAGTATATTCTATGCCCTCAATCATTGAACAACCCTAATCAATTCTCACCACTCACCTTCCCACACCACTTCCTAATATGCACCTCCAACCGTTCCGCACCATCAACTTTTCCGTACCACCAATAAATGCACATCACTAATCAATGCACACCGCTAACCTTTCCGCACCACTAATCAATGTGCACCACTAACCTTTCTGCACCTCAATTCAATGCGCACCACTAACCTTTCCGCACCACTAATCAATGCGCACCACTAACTTTTCCGTACCACTAATCAATGCACACCGCAAACCTTTCAGCACCACTGATCAATGTGCACCACTAACCTTTCTGTACCACTAATCAATATGCACCGCTAACCTTTCTGTACCACTAATCAATGGGCACCGCTAACCTTTCTCCACCACTAACCTTTCCGCACCACTAATCAATGCGCACCACTAACCTTTCCGCACCACTAATCAATGTGCACCACTAACTTTTCCGCACCACTAATCAATGTGCACCACTAACTTTTCCGCACCACTACTAATCAATGCGCACCACTAACCTTTCTGCACCACTAATCCCTTTTGTACCACTAACCTTTCTGCACTACTAGTAAATGTGCACCACTAACCTTTCCGCACCACTAATCAATGTGCACCGCTAACCTTTCTGTACCACTAATCAATGGGCACCGCTAACCTTTCTCCACCACTAACCTTTCCACTCCACTAATCAATGTGCACCGCTAACCTTTCCACACCACTAATCAATGTGCACCACTAACCTTTCTGCACCACTAATCAATGTGCACCACTAACCTTTCTGCACCTCAATTCAATGCGCACCACTAACTTTTCCGCACCACTACTAATCAATGTGCACCACTAACCTTTCCACACCACCAATCAATGTGCACCACTAACCTTTCCGCACCACTAACTTCCGCACCACTAACCTTTCCGCACCACTAATCAATGCGCACCATTAACGTTTCCGCACCACTAATCAATGTGCACCGATAACCTTTCCGCACCTCTAATCAATGCGCACCACTAACCTTTCCGCACCACTAATCAATGCGCACCATTAACGTTTCCGCACCACTAATCAATGTGCACCGATAACCTTTCCGCACCTCTAATCAATGCGCACCACTAACCTTTCCGCACCACTAATCAATGCGCACCATTAACGTTTCCGCACCACTAATCAATGTGCACCGAT
>JAOBRC010787005.1:0-10067 GCA_027575255.1 Scolionema suvaense | reverse complement strand
GGGGTACAGAAGTGTATTAGTGCCAAAATTTGGTGCAATTTGGTCCACCTGTTCCTGAAATACTGGCCTTTTGTCACACAACATGCAGAAGATTTTGGCATTTCGAATACATAAATTTACAATCCAAAAAATGTTGAGGGGGGTGGAATCAACCTCCCAATGGGCCGAAAAGCTAACATGCGAAACAGGGTTAAGCATCGAGTTAAATGACTGGATTTTGCAATCACAGTCCAGAGTTTTCGGGCTACTTTTGCTTGCAGCCAGTTTACACAAAATTATGGAAGACACTCAATTTTTCAAGCACAAAAATGTATTGCAGAGGGGTGGCCATGACTAGAGGTTCGTAACGATTACTGCAAACATATCTTTGATAGAACATATTATTAGTTCCAGAGAAATACCTGTGTCTTTAAGTATCAATACTACCAACAGAATAGACTTGACAAAAGTGTCTCTGAGGAGTTCATACTTCCTGCAGAATGCTTTAAATTTGTGCCTAGGGATCTGCTTTGTAACAAAATTCAACTTTTCAGAAAATTGGGTTTCCCGCATCTCATTTCTGGACTTAAGGAAGCGACAAGAAAAAACACTGACAGTAAAAGAACTTAGGAAAGGCACATAATCTAAAACGTCTGATGAATCAGGTCCTATGTTACAGAACAATCTACCAAGGAAAATCAACTTCTACTGAATTTATGAACCACTTTGTCCATAGTTGAACGACAATTTTCATACTTTACAATCTCACAAGGTCTCACAAGTGATAATCATTCATTGACAGATAGAGTCCAAGAAAACTATCACAAAAGACAGCAAAGTTCTGAAACAAAGCATTTCAACTCACAATATACCATGCCAACAACGGAAACAAAAAAACAACAACATCAAAATGACGTCAGCGCAAAGCCATCAACCTGTTTTAGCTCAGACAACAATTGCATCGGGAAATCAGCTATGTCTTTTCAAAGCACGACAGTCAAATTATCATACCTTCTTCAGGTATAGAGTTCAAGATGATGTAAAAAACTTTGATTAGCCTGGACAAGAACATCCGCTCAGACTTTATCCTGAATAAAAAAAAAGAAAAGAATATCATAACTGCACCATCGACAAGAAGGACATTGAGAGCACATATGAGTATTCCATCAATGTGATCGATATAAACAGGGCATAATCTAGCTTAACAGGGCATGCCTCCAGAAAACCATTGAAAGGGCATTCTCCAAATAAACATGAAGGCCACAAGCATGCCAAGCTCATAGTCATACGGCATGGACTCATCAGTTTGCCTTTAATTTTTGTCCTCAGGGAAAAACGATCACAACTAGCCTGTAAAATCAGGGGATTTCTTGTCATAGATCTGCCTAGTTTCGGGGAAAAGGGCATCATATTTAGAAAAGACACACTGTTGCCTCCTATAATCGGAGGCTATGCAGGGCTAAATTAAGGACTGATAAACTTAAAACTTAACTGATTAGGGGAAAATGTTTTCTTCGGTTGACGAAGTGAAGGTCTTCCCATGGCTACCACAGAGTAGTTACACTCAGAGGAATGACCAGCCAATATCCACCCTAACCTTTAGGGCTCTGGAATGGCTCAGTGGTAGCACGGTCATCTTGTGCACACAAGGTCGAGGGTTCAAATCCCACCAGCAGCTACTGGTAAGGGCGAAATCCCTAAGGCTAAAACGGGTTGGGGTTTAGTAAAACCTAGCACTAAGTGATAGTGGAGCAATGTAGAGCACGAGTCTGCAAAATGTTTTCTATTTATAAAAACTACATACAAAGGGCTTTATACAGTCCAAGTTTCAGCTTCATAGTTGCTTTGGTTTATATTTTTACCCCACAAAACCAGCGTACATAAAATAGGTCGGTGAAGAATAGGGTTAAAGAGAGATACTATACAGCATAAATCTACAGCTAACCCTACAGACTACAGTAAATTTTTGGAAATATGGAGTGCTGAGAAGATGGAAATTCCAATTTCTGAGGGCTTGAAGTAACAAACCAGCTGAAAGATCTTTACTCAATCACTGCCAACTTTATCCTAGTGTCACAGTTAACAACAGTTCTGGTCAAAAAACTCATTTGAAAGTGGTTCATACATTAAAATGAGGCAATGTTCGACAATTCGTAAGATCATCAATTCAGAAGAGTGCTTGTCAAAGTATTTTTCCTTGCAAGAGAAACTTTCCAAGCCAAAAACATGATACCTTCTACGCAGATTAACCCTATTTGCACTGGGGGAGGGCAAATTGCGCCCCCTTCCTACATTTCACAACATCACTGCTGAACCGCAAAATCGAAAGGTATGAAATTTGGACAGCTTTCATGGAATTTATCTACAATCATTTTGGTGAAAAAAAATCCTGCATGACACCTGTTGGCTACAATTGTGATTGGGCCAAAATTTGGTATGTGACCTCAGTAAAAGAGCTATTTTCTCCCTAAATGGTAGGCCAATTGCTTTTGGAATGATTTTGCGCCTGTTCCAAGTATCAGTAGCCTTTCCTGACATCATCAGAAGGATCCATTCTTAGCACAGTAACACAATAAATTTCTATTCATGGTTGTAACAAACGATGACCTTGTCATTGCCACCTGTTAGTTTTTGGACCAAACTTAATTCCATTTTTCTCCTTACATGTACAACATAAATCCAGCAAAGTTTCATGCTTTCAGCTTTTTCCAAACCAAAGTTATTGAGGCTAATGTGCCCCCCCCCCCAGTCTTAAGGAGCCCCCAAAAGCCCAGTGCAAATAGGGTTGAACCAACACTACAATCTTCAGAAAAGCAAAAAGCATACTCACCTTTCTAATGACTCTGGATCCATTTTTGAATCTTTCTTTTTTATTATGTTCCAATACTTTTTATACCGGGGCACCAACTTTAATTCCTGTTCAAGACGACCCTAAATAGAAAAAACATATACACAAATGAAATTCAAACCATTCAACCCTAGATATCGAAACATACTCACAAGGACTAGATACTCTGTTGGAAAATACAAAAATTGAGAATAGCATTGCCTGGTAATTAGAGAGTCAAGGTAAGCTTAGCAGTGATTTTTTTCTATGCAAAAAGATTCTTCAAATACTGTGCTGCAAGCAGCAACAGCATCAGTACCATGCATAACACGAGCCATGTGATGGCCATGCTTGAATGCAGAACAGGAACTAGTACGCAAGCATCACCTTCAGCTCAATAAATGCAGCCACAATCACCTTTCAAGCACGGCTCAGTGGTCTAGTGGTATGATTCTCGCTTTGGGTGCGAGAGGCCCCGGGTTCGAATCCCGGCTGAGCCCAAACATTTTTCTACAATAAAAATAGCCAGTGGAGATGCTTTGGTAGCGCATTTCTAGGAAAGAAGATTTGCAACCATTTGTCAACAGGATCTTTCTTTTTCTCAACTGGTCTGTCTACAAACCCGTTATGAGAATGAGAGTCTGCAGTAGGACTTTGGCAGTAAATGGTTCTATGCATGCTTTGGCAATCCTACATCGCCCTGCATGAAAACTTACAAACCAAAAATATTGTAGACAGTTACAAACATCCTCTGCGTCCAACTTGTTTTGGTGATGATAATTTTCCTCAGTCACGGTAGATAATTTCAGCAAAAGCGTAGAATATTTAGAGAGAAAGTAACAATCCGCCACCACAAAACCCAGAGAGTACATCCCAGATATAATGTGAAAAAATTTTGTGCGTAGAAGCAAATCAAGTCGATAGATGGTATTGATGATTATATTAAGATACTATACTTTTAAAATATGAAATTCCCAGAGAGACTGATGACTGACCATGGATACAATCATTTCCCAACAACTATCATGGTATATCAAACATGTAATACTTATATAAAACAATCCTATAACATAAAAAATAAACACTTACAGGCAGAACGCAGAACCACATTGGAAGGGATATAAGCTTCTGAACCTGCTCTCGTATTAAATCCATTTCCTAAAAGACCAAGTAGAACACAGGACTAACCTAAAACAGATCAGGCTTTCTGGCAATTACAATGCCTGGGGGAACAGTGGATTATGCTCAAGGCAATATTAGGCCCGTAAAAGCCAAAAAGATGCAAGAGAAGGTACTCATATTTTGTGTAAGTAACTTACATTCCAAGGTTTTAGCCAGGAGTGAGATCATCAGGTTGTCTGGGAATAATTTGCTGACATCATCAAGTTCATACGCAAATAATGGAAATTTTAGGTCTCAGTCTCCTCAAATGACTTCTACTGGCTCCTGGCATGTATCAAACGAACATAAAGCGTGAATTAGTAGGGTTTCACTGCCTTTTTCATCGAATTTTTCATCAAGAGAGCCAAAGTTGGCCAAAAATGACAATGAGCCACCTGCTAGGTTTATGGTTGGATGACCCAAACACTTATTGGTGTTTTGGGATGCCCGTAAAAAGTTAGCAACAATGCCACTGTTGCGGGTGTATAGTTGCAGTATTTTTGCAGGCAAAGTCCATGGGCTGTTTGGGGTTAACTGCCGACCAATTTGTTTCTTCTTTCTTTTTGTTTTGGGATCATATGTAACTTTCTGAGCCAGACCTATATACATCATATATATGTAAATTTCAAATTATATTGGAGCATGGTTAGACCAGAAATATTGACTGATTACATGAAAATAAGACGCAAACAACTATCCACGTGCAGAAAATGATTTTCATTGATGCGCAAAATAAACAAATGTGACCTGAGCCAAAAATGTAATTTTTGAGCACACTGTAATGAAACTTACCACAAAAATTGTATTTTTGTGCATGAAAATGTGCAAGAAATAAGAATTTTTCGGTGCAATAAATTTTTTGTATGTCAACTCACAGACGAGATTCAAATTGCGTGTGGAAATTGGAAAAGCTCACGCATTAATTAAAAGCGCAATAACGATTTGGCTGATAAAACAATTAAGACAGTGCGCACAATAAAATAAAACAGAAATGTCACTGGATATAAGAATAGATCTGTTACGCTAAAATGAGATGATCTAATTCATGTTAAGCATGCATAATCTGATCTCCCTTGGGTACGACTTTTTCAGGAATCTTTATTTTAAAAATTGAATAACAGAAAGAGCATGCTGAGAGTGGGGATGGACGCTGAGCAAAAATGTGGGGCTACTTTCAATGATCAAGTAATTAGTATCAGTATCAACAACGGCAAGAGGAAATGACAACACAAATACATGCATACTACATAACTTTGAGTTACAAATCAGAGCATTTAGCATCTGAGGGTTGACTCCCTCACAGGATTAGCAATGACATGAATCTCTGTCCTTTTCAGGAATGTATCTTACTTCGTATTTTTAAGAACTTTTAGAAGGTCAGTGAGAGTCCAAGTACTGCGGTACCTGTGCAGACAGATCTTCATCAGTGGAGAAACTCACACAAGGATTTAGACCCCTATATCCTTTCAGTGGCGTTACGGCAAGTGTGGGCAGGTTAAGCAATAGTAATGTTGCACAGGAACACATTGGTTCTAGAATTTCGCATCAAAAGAGTAGATAAGGCAACACGAAGCACTGTCAAGCAGATTCGTAAAAAAAGAACATAGATCATGTCAGAATCTTTCAACTCCCACCCTACACAAATGACAACTTTGTCATCACATAAGAGCCAAGACCATTTTGTCGTGGTCCTAGACATAAGCCATGTAGTGGCTCCTTCGCATGGTCCCTGAGTGCACCATGTAGGTAACCAGATGAAATGCCTTTGTGCAGGAGACATCACCATCGACAGATACGGGCAGGTGGAGTCTGCCAACAGACACGTCAGTTTTCCGAACATCCTATCATCATCAGCATAAAACTATTTGTTGTATTATCAGATAACTCCCGCAAGTACAGAGCTTGTTGCTGGCTAGCACCTAGTTCCATTGCAACACACAGTGTTCGACGGCAATGTCTCTGCAGCAAGGTCGAGATCAACAGAGCAATGGACACTTTTGGCTCATTGGCAAATGCATGAACGCAAAATACTCATTGTTCTGCTTAGAGAGGCACAGTACACAAGATGTGCTTGCCTAACGGAAATTTTGATAGTTTCAGCAGCCATAACAGTTGCAAGTCCATTGAAGACAGGATAGAACTTCTGGAGCATCTTGTAACTAAATTCGAATAAGTGGTAGCTGTACATACATATGGTGTTCTACAGGTGTCTAAGGAATGAAGACGGGTCAATAAGACAGGTTAATTTCCTGCAAGATGATCATTATGTCTGGTCGTTGTTGAGAGGCAGCTACAGATGAAGGGATCCCTAACTTTTCTTCAGGGAATTGGACCAGGAGCCTCCAATCTGACGTCAGAAGACTTTGAGAAGGCTTCTGGCGTTGTCTCCAGACACCAGCTCCCTCCTTAAAGAAAGCTACATCATTAGCAGTTCTCTTCAACACAACTCTAAGGCTGGAAAGAAACTGAGAAAGGCAGTCCTTCAAAAGGGTTGGAACATTATCATGGCGGAAAGTGTACCTACACTATGAGCAGTGGTATAAACACTTACATGACAAAGGACGCAGCTTTCACTAGTAGAAATTCGCTATCTAGCTAGGTTGGATGAAGAAGGCAGCATGTCATACGTAGACACTAGACAGGAAGTGATGAGGGGCTAGAGTGTCTTCTATGACAAGTCATTCCCGACAAAATCGAACCACCTCCTCCATTGGCCCTGAATGCCATGTTGAACTGCATTCACATGTAGTTGTTCCTGATCACCGAATGAAACCTAGTCCTGCTCTACCTGATCGTCTGTAGCCCAGGATCATATTAAATTCAAGTCAGCTTTCTGCCTCTGCAACAGCCGATGCGACATCCTATAATCCCAAGTGTAAAGTACGGTTGCTGGATGAGACAGCCTGATCATTCAAATCTCTGAGCAACAGAATATAGTCATTAACTTCAGATGATTTCATGATTGAAGACTTTTAGAGGGTAAAGGGCAAGGTGAAAGAAACGAGAACAAACACAAATTGGTTGTGGAGTGATGTAGCTAAAACTATTTTCGGATGAGGGTTGAAACTTTTTGTTGCAATTTCAGGACAGCAGAAATTGGAACTTCATATGTTCGTAACGGCCATCTTGAACGAGGTAGCAATAGGTTTTGGATTATCCATAGTTGGCAGATGCCTTGACGGTATGATTTATCAATCATGAATAAACCTTTACTTGCACTTTCAACAGTATTGGCTAAGCGGGAAACATCAGACAATTGCCAAGTAATGGTTCGACCAAGGAACTTAATGAGGTTGTCATGGATGGACGGAACTGGTATTACAAAATTAGGTGAGCATGATCTGCATAAGGGTGAGCCAGTTACGATCGGTTCCCTCTCAATCAGCATGCCTCTTGATTTACAAGCCTGAAAACTGAGGACGCGGCAATGCAATCATGGTCAAGTAACATCTCAATTGTTCCAACAGTAAGAGTCTAAAGAGATCTTAATTGGTGCAGCGTATAGTTGGGAAAGGTCTATACCCTGCAATGCAACATACATATACTCAAGAATGACATTCATGGATGTTAAGAACAATATGATGGAAACGGTGTGTACCGTAATTTCCGGCGTACAAGCCGCGGCTTATGTGTAAATTTTAACTGCTTTTAAGGTCCATGTGGCTTATCTTCCAGTGCGGCTTATGTGCTGAGTTGTCGCTTGAAAATACTTAGCAGTAATAAGCGGCTTGTCTGATGAAATCGTTATTTATTCCAAATTTGCAAAACGTACATATTTGATACCGAAACTATGTTGTAGCCACGGAGGCAAGTGTTTCCTTTACCAGAGCTACGCGACTTTTGCATTGTTTTGTATTGCAATTATATATTAGTTAAACAAAAAAATATGATCGCTAGAAAGTCGTTTGAACTAAAACAAATAATGATAGCTAGAAAGCAGTTTGAACTCAAAAAAATACAATTGCTAGAAAGCCGTTTGAACTAAAAAAGTACGATCGCTAGAAAGGCGTTTAAACTAAAAAAATACGATAGCTAGAAAGGCGTTTGAACTAAAAAATATGATTGCTAGAAAGCTGTATGAACTACATAAAATATGATCGCTAGAAAGCCATTGGAACTAAAATATGATTGGCAGATAAGAAGATAAGCCGCACCTGCACATATGCTGCACCGGTAGATAAGCCGCATATGTCAAAAAAGGTGCGGCCTATCTGCCGGTGCGGCTTATGTGATCACATTTTGCTGTTTTGAGACAGATTTTGGGCATGTGCGGCTTATCTGCAGTGCGGCTTCTACGCCGGAAATTACGGTAATTGGAAGATCCCACAGGAGTGGCAATGACACAGTCACAAAGCAAGCAGGGGCGTGAAGAAATGCAGGCATGTGCAGAAGAGGGTGGTATATTGGTTTTAAAGGGGCAAAACTGGTCTGAATGGGGGTATAACTGTAAACGCGGGATGTCCACAGCAGCATGCTAATAGTTCTTATGCTAACTTTACCATTAATCCATGGAATGGCAAGCATTTCCGTAAGAGGACTCCGTTCTGACAAATCAAGTTTTCAGGTTCCAAGCAAAGACAAAAGATTTAATTTGAATAGGGCAGCAATTATAATGCCGATAACTAAATCATACTACTAATTCTGCAAGCAGACAATGTCTCGAAGTCATTTCATTAGGGATTAATCCTTATTTATTACAAAAAGATATAAATTTTAATAAACATACCAAGCTGTTGAAACAATGGATGAGAAAAACCAGCAGAATAGTCTGTTCCTTTACCGATATCTAAACGAAAATCATAAAAAACAGTTAGTTAGACATAGAAGGAACTGCAAGCGTAGGTGGACGAAAGTACTAACACTTTACAACTGAAAATCACGAGAGAATCAAATTATCTTATTGAATATCATTCAGGACACCTTCCAATAGTACAGCTTGCACTTCTTAGTTGAAAATGGCTGAAAACAGCTAACACATTCCAGCTCTTCAGTAGTTTTCCTGCTACCATGAAGGTTTCTTCTCCGTAAATGACCAAATTGATATTTAAAACAGAACGTCTGAATAATAAATTGTAATTACCCAATTTTTTGCCGGCTATTAGAAGGCATCTTCATTTTGTTCAGTATTGAAAGCTATAATACTTTGTAGGTACAGGTTTTATAGTTCGTGCAACTCTTCATACTCGTAGATCTACTTGATAGCTAATTCAACTATTACAAAATAAAAACATGCCCTAAATCATTGCTGATCAAACATTTGTTGCTTGAATAGTTATGTAGATATCATGTATTGTTTCCTTTTACCTGCGGTTGATCAATGGTAAAGCATGCCATACCAATCACAGAGTGAGCAAAACAAACAACAATGGAAACAAGCAAGTACCTGGTCTGAGGCAAGGGACAGCTGAAGGACTTTAGAAAAGAATAGCGGAAAGTGATCAGGCTTTTTCTTGAATGCCTGTAACGAAAAAAAGCAAGATAGATACATAATAATTTGACTAGTTATTTAACTTGTACTGCATTGGTCCGATTGTAATACAGAAATAATATAAAAGCCTAATTTACAACTCAGCAGAAAACTATAGAATAAAACAGCCTTGATACCAAACTAAATTTTCCACTTATCATGGAAAACATGACCAATCAACTCCCAAACTACATTCAGGTGAATACATTCTGTTGAATACAGTCTTCTTTCTGCAGTGAACAAATCATGACACATAGCCCCTTCAAAATATTTCGTGGCACACTCACAACAGGTTTCAGGTTTCGCCGCCAGCCCCAAACAGTTCAACTCACTCAAGGCCAGTTGCAGACCTCTAAGGAGTTACTTAATAAGGTTAAAAAAGTCCATTTAAAATGAAAGACAAAAAACACCATTTCAGATAACAACCTGAAGCACCCCTGGACATTTGAGGCAGCACCTTTATAGGGAAATAGGAAAATTCTGGGAGAACATGCTTACATTGCAAAGTGAAATATGTACATTGACCACCAATTGCTGTTATCGGGGACAAGGAACAATCGTGTATAGCAAAACAGACACAAGTGAGTTCAAGGGACAGCACCTCTTCTTTTAGTTAGTTCTTCCAAAATATCA
>JAOBRC010786894.1:0-10067 GCA_027575255.1 Scolionema suvaense | reverse complement strand
TTCAATCTGGATATGTTCAGAGATAAATAGTGCTAAGGCAACAGTTGTTGACAGTACTCAGCACCATAGTCATACAAAAGCTCATTACCGTAAACAAAAACAAAAAAACAAATAAAAAAACATGTACTCAAGAAATGGTTGGAGGCGCAACATTGTTTCAAAGCAGCAAGCATACCAACACAGCTTTGACCATTTTCCAGACTATCTCTGTCATACGGTTTCACATGTGTGCCCCGATCTTAACTAAGGAAATACAGTTGGTCAGATTTATATAGACTACCTAGTCTATGTGTATCAAATAATCCAACCCTTATGAAAAAAAATGAAAGGTACACGTATTTTTTTTAGAAGAAACCAAGCACCAGAGGTAGTAGTAAAAGTTTCTTAAAATTTTTGAGATTTTGCTAGGAAAAGTTTCTTATTCGGTTTCTTAAATATAAAAAATTTCTGAAGAACATAATCAACAAAGAAAGTTGTAAAAACAATGTTCTTCTTCCTGGATCCACCCAAACAGTGCATCCAAACCATAATATGACTGTGCATTAAATACTAAGTGCTACAATAGTGATTCCTATGTGACTGATCTGTTCAGATTTCAAGAATTTGTAAATAAGTTTGTCTATATTGGGAAGCAAACAGAAACTATTCTTGTTTGCAAAATTCAAGAGTTTCCTAATGTTTTTTTCTGCTTTTTCGTTTAGTAGTCACAGTTTCTTAAATTTTGGGAGGCTGTACTAGTCAGTTTCTTATAAACGGGTTTCTTATGAAAAAAATACGTGTATATCATACAGAACCTGGTGCGTGGTAGCAATATCAGAACATCTTGACAGGGCAAAAGCAAAAACCATGCTCATATCAGTAGATATTTACCAAGAAATTAATTCTTTTTACCGTAAAAATTATTCAGCTAGCCTCACCATGTCAAAACAACAGCAACTCAAGCAGCAGCAACTCAAGCAGTCACCAACGGCAACTCAAGCAGTCAAGCAAGCTAGCAAGCCCAAATCATAATTATTACTGATTATGATTAGGCTATCAAGAGCCAAATCGCGAGGGTCTTGAACAAAGGCTAACATCATATCAAATTTCTCTACCATTTGTCAACATAAGCATGCCAAAAGAACAAAGTTAACGAGCGGCAAGTAACAAAGAATCACACAAAAAATGCTCGAGCTTCGCTTGCAGTCACACAAGAAGGGAGGACTCAAGAAAGTTGTATAAAAAAACGGCGGAAAAGGGCTTGACGAAACAAATGCTTGTTTTGCACAGAGTAAAGGCAGAGAACCATCCGTGAAGCAAGCAAATCCTACAATGATAGCTACGTACCTTTTTTCGATAGCAGAAAATGACGATTTTCTGCACCCTGAGAAGTCCTGCACCAAATGCTCATGTTTTGATTTTTCGTGACGTCCGATCTCAAAAGCAGCATTCAGCCTCTCAATAAAAAAGAGTAGATTCCAGTCTTCTAACCCTGAAGTTTCGGTGGTTTAAATTGCAGAACGTAAAACACAATATAGCAGGAGCAATTCGCACTTTACTGACTGGCAGAAGAAATACACTTTTTTTTATATACGAACAATTTTTCAAGAACGTGACCCTGAAATTTGCCAAAAAACTAAGAGCAATCTAAGAACAAACCCAGGCTCAGTGTCAATCCCAAAGTTCAGAACAAGTAATCCCATTCAGATTTTGCGATGAAGCTGAAACCTGATGAGATTGAAGTGAAATATCAATAAATATTTACTTTCATTGATCTCTTGCCTACAATGTAACCAATTCTATGCCTTAGATCACCAGTATTGTCTTGTGACTAAGAAGAACTTAAGAACTATTGAAGCAGGAAATTGGAAAAAAAATTAAAAAAAATGAATCTCAGCTTAAAATGCAGGACTATATCAAATAAGGATTATCAAGAAACCTTTCTATCAATATGAATTTTACCAGTAGGTTTCATCAGAACACTTCAAACAAAAGAAGAGTGAAAGTATCTTGACATGCCAACTCACGTTGTATTGTTTAGGACAAGCTATATTGCTAAAATAAATAAGACTGCCAATTTATATTGCGGTCTCCAAACAGGAAACTAAATATAAAACTCAATTTAAAAGAATAATTCGATAATGAAGTTCTTATTTTTTGACTCTTCATAGACCTCTGATCTTACAAATCAGGGGTTTCAAAACTTTTTCAAATTGCAGGCTGCAGTATGAAAGTAGACGGCTCAAACTCTTAATATTGCCATTGCTTCCTTTCTCATTTAGTCATATTTAGAAAAAGTAGCCGGCCCAAATACAAGAGTATTTGAAATTAGGAGTCCCGTTGAGCCAGCTGCCGTCTACTTTTGAAACTACTGTGAATTGGTTTCTTATATAACATAAATCATAGGATCTGCACGCTCACCCCTACAGAAATCTGACAAAAAAAAATCATAGTGTGATTTGCAAACAGGGTGCACCAAATATTGCATAAACTTGATCATTCAATAAGCAAAGAAGATCAGCCCACTCTGAGAATACTTGCATAGTAAGACAAATAATGCTTCTAATTTCTCCAAAGGTTGTACAATAAAGTTCAAACATAGGAATGTATAAAAAAGACTGATGATGATATGAACAGAATAAAGGAGAAGTCTTCGGCTGGATGCTCTAAATATTTTACCTTCCACTTTTCGAATAAAAACTCCATCAGAACATAAGCATCCAATTTGCAAAATTTTTAAACAGTTGAACGTGGAACTATAGTACCTAAAATACAGAGAAATAGCGCATAGCAAATCAACTTAGACTTAGTGAGCAAAAAAAATTATGGAAGTGTTAGCATGTGGTTTTGATGGATTGCTTGTTGGCCAATGCTATAGACGGTATATTATATCACAATGACTTAATAGCAAACAAGTTTCAGTTGAATATTTCAAAAGAGGGATGGAACACTAGCCTTATTCCCCACTATAAATATTCCTGGTTCTAAAAAAAGAATCCATTACTAGAATATGTAAAGGTCTTTTCCAAGAAGTGTACAATCAGTTGCAATTAATTAAACCCTTTCTGTCTAGGACAGGCATAAACACTGATTTATACACACTCAACAGATAAAACATTAAACAATTTAATATACATATAACCACATTTTGGAAATGTACCTGGAGGATTATCCTTTCATAATACATCGCAGCATATATCAATTCATTTAGCACACGTGAACACCATATTGGCAATAGTTACTGAAAACATGATGTCCATTTTGAGTTTCGGAGTGTTGAGACTGGCTGCCGATAGCAGAAAGAAAATGCTTGAACGTTGTGAAATAAAGAAGAAGGGCTGTTGTTTGACGTTGATTACGTGAAGTTATGGCATCTAAGTTTCTTTTGACTCACATTTTTGATCTGAGTGGTTTGAAATTCTTTGTTTTGATTCAATCTCCTCGATTATTACTGATCGTGACTCCGAAAAGTACTGAAGTGCTGCTTGCCTGAGAGGTCGTCGTCGTTTGCTTCTTGTGTGTATACCTTATGGCAACGTGAATCGAGGGTTGTTTTCTTGCTTTCTGAGGAAATTTTCATACTTTCTTTTCGTTCGCAATTTTTCTCACTTGTCTGCAACTGCTAAACACGGCAGCGAACATCGCAGGTTATGTTCTGCACAGTTAACAGGTATGGGTAGACTAGGTGGTACAGTGGTAACCGTATCTTATCTGCTGTCCTACAGTCCTAGCTTAACTTAGCTTGAGCCATATCTGCTTTCTGTAGCCCAAGCTCTGCATATATTCTTCTTATTTGCAAGTTAGTGTTGCGACAAGTTTCAAATGGCCTCTGTCGCGAAAGTTTATTTCGTCGAAAATTTTGAACAAGGTTTATTCTCACTTAATAATGGAATATTGAAATTTTAGCTTTCCTCTCTCAATTTGTCATACCGGATCCTTGGTCATACGTATTCCACGAAGTAAACTATAATAAGTATAAGGAACCTAATGGAAGTGAGGGGGAACGCTCGTCAATTTTTGTAGTTTTTCCGACTCCAACTCCTCCCCTCGTTTATTAATTTCTTGCATCTCTTACTTTTTTCACCACAAGAGTGAAATTTCAGGGCTCTTCAGCTTCTAAGAATAGACAATCTTTTTGTTTATAAGCTTTATTTTGTGAATGGAAAGGGGGTCTTAATAGTGGGGAAGGTCAGAAATTTTACAAAAATAAATAAGCAAGGTGTTTTAGTAAGCAGGGGACGGGGGTCGGAAGTATGGAAAATCCTTGCACTAATCATTTTTGGAGTCCGAAAACATGGTCAGTGTAAAGAAACACCATATCAAGATAAACTGCATAGTTTGTGAACACTTCCGTTGCAAAGGGAAGCTGCTAAACACAAAGAATGTGTCAATTCTGAGAACCTGAAGACCCAAAAAATTTTACTCATGGGGTGAAAAAAAAAAACACAAGAGATGCAAGAAATGAAAAAGAAACAAGAAAGGGAACAATGGTCAAAAATGAAATTTTAACAGATGATGGAGCTAAAGAGAATGTGACACAGTTTTTCTTTCATGACAAAAGCTTGTGTAGTTCCGGAGATATTTACTCCCAAAGTCAAGCAGCTATAATCTTGTCACTAATTATGCATGATGTCACAGGTGTTTCACTCAAGTTATCTACATTTCGTTTCCAAAGTACTCTGCATTGAATTTTTGTAAAGGGTTATCTCTTTCATTTCTATGGTTGTTTATTTGTAGCAAAATTGACACATGCACAAAATATGGACAGGGCCATACATTATGTTATCATATATCAGCAATGTATGCTACATTTTGTTCACAGCAATGTATACTGCATGGACACTCAAGAAAAAAATTTGGTAATGAGCATGTATTGCATTTTAACACGTGCATTGTATGTGGATGGGAACATTAGCTATATTATTACTTATGCACAATATATGGACAGGACCGTACGGTGTGTTCTCACCCATATACGAAACATGGACAGGGGGCATGCATTAGCGTCTAAGCACAAGATATGCACACAGGGTGTCTCGCTAATTGGTCGTTATTTCTTTGTTCGTAACTAAATCTGGTCCTGAGATCATCGCAGACGCCAGACCTGAAGCCCTGCAGGAGCAAGGCAGCAGAAAGCAGTGCAAATTCTGTAAGAATGATAGACTAGAATCGTCTCACTCAAGTTTCTCCACTCTCGCTCTCATTTTACTCATAAGAAAGGTCATATTCGCAAGCCGTGGAAAACTCAAATTCTTTCTCGTTTGCTATGAAACTTAGTAGCATGATAGCTTAGACTAAGATCTTTCGACTGAAAAAAAGTACCATAGTGTGCAAAATCTTGCTGAAGTTATAATTTTTACAAAGTATGGTCATTTTCGACCAAGATTCGATACTTTCACTGCAGGGTACCAATTTTTTCACCGACCCCAGTTCGTAAACTTAGACATCACATCAGTGTGTTTGTTGGAACTCGAAAATCATGCAAAGCTAAATTTATTTTCATAACAAAAGATGAGGTCACGGCCAAAATAAACAACTTCCATCAAAATGCCCATTGATTAACAATTTCTAAATCCCTGCAAAGTGATATGTGTGTAGCATGAACATCAAGAACCCTTGCAAATAAGGAAGAATCGTCGGCAAATAGCTTCATGGTACAGTTTATGTTGTCAGAAAGATCATTAATATAAATAAGAAATAGAAAAGGTCTCAAAGCAAAACCTTGCGGGACCCCAGCATGAATGACAGCCCATCTGGATTCTTGGCCGTTGAGGACAACTGGTTGTTCCCTGAATGAAAGGAAGTTGTTAATTATGTCCAAACGGATCCACAAACACCATTTTGATGAAGCTTATAAACGAGACCTTCATGCCAAGCTTTGTGGAGTGCTTTAGAAATGTCAAGAAAAATTGCTCGTGTCTCATCAAAGTTTGCAAAACCTTTATAAATCTCTGAGGTAATAGATAGCAGCTGGTTAATCGTAGAGTCACCTGGACGAAACCAAAATTGGTGCTTCGAGAAAAGATTGTTATTTTTCTTGGTGTTTGTACAAATTGTCAAATATAATCTTCTCAAAGATCTTACTACAAACAGGAAGTAAGAAGACTGGACGGTAATTTTCTTTTTTCTGTCTTGAACCGTTTTTATGAACTTGCTGAACATTTGCTCTCTTCCAGTGTGAAGGAAATCTTGATTCGTCTAAGCACCTCCAACTAACACATTTTTAAGATCGCAAGTAAAATTTTGTCATGACCATGTGCCTTTTTAGAATTAAGTTTACTAATTACTGAGCTTATGACATCAGTCGTTATACCAAAAGTATCAAAAATACTGTCAGCCTTCATGAGCAAATCCGGAAGTAAGAAGACTGGACGGTAATTTTCTTTTTTCTGTCTTGAACCGTTTTTATGAACTTGCTGAACATTTGCTCTCTTCCAGTGTGAAGGAAATCTTGATTCGTCTAAGCACCTCCAACTAACACATTTTTAAGATCGCAAGTAAAATTTTGTCATGACCATGTGCCTTTTTAGAATTAAGTTTACTAATTACTGAGCTTATGACATCAGTCGTTATACCAAAAGTATCAAAAATACTGTCAGCCTTCATGAGCAAATCCGGTAGAACACTGCCATTTTGAAGAGCTTGACAATGAGATGCAAAATAATTATTAAAGAGAGCTGCCTTTTAGCGAAAAATAGTTACAAAAAGACCATTTTCCAAGAGTGGTGGTATATTTGTTTGCTTCTTCTTGTTTACTAATCGTTTAAAGTTTTTCGAAAACGCTTTTGAACCACATGTAGGATCAGTACGTTTACGACCTAATTGCTCAAAATATTTTAGCGTTTTTAGCCTTTGTTATGAGCTTATTGTCATATTTTGAACCTTAGGAACATATTGATGTCCATCACGGGGTCTACCTCCACGCATCCACTTATTATAGACTCTCTTATTTCGCTTAATGGCGGCCTTTACAGTTGGTGCTATCCGCACTGCATCCCTGTCACGACAATAGTTCTATTAGGAACAAAATTGTCCATTATCCCCAAAAAAGTTTGGAAAATAAAGAGCAGGCTTCTTCCACATTTTTTCCGTGAAACGTGCCATTCCAGTTAATTGCAATTAATTCCCTAGCCTTTGTACAAGACCCAACGATTGAGAGATCGTATAGGGTCTTTGCATCGGCGCTTGTTTTGCCGTCCCAGTAGTTCTCCAAGTTCTATTGTTAACTGATTATGCAAACGGTCACACATGCAAGATTTGATGCATAATTTATAAGGTAGACTTTACAGATTGGCCGACCACGAGAAAATTATGCAGATAATGCGTCTAGTCAGCTGAATATGTGATTGCAGGGAATAAATTTGTAAACGGCTGGGCAGCTAATCGTGCTCTGATGCAAAGACCCTATATGATGATCAAAATCGTGAAGGGTCTTGTACGAAGGCTATTAAGTCCCTTCTAATTCTATCGATATCAGCGTTATCATATCCCAAACTTGTCTTTGGAACGGTGGGGGAGAGTGAGCAGAGGTGGTAAGAATTCCATAAATAATTTGGTGTTTGCAACAAGAATCGAGTGAAGGTAGAACTCCATTGTCAGAGAACAGATAAAGCTGATCAGTGAATCTCAAGTCAATACAGGATGCTATGTTTTCTCATGGAAAATGCGTAGGTTCATTTATGAGCTCATGAAGACCTTGCTCAATCATGAGGTCGGCGAACAGTTTCCCTCATATGTATCTATATCTTCATTTCAAAAAATTGAAGATCTGGCATTGAAATCACCAATCAAAACAACGGAGAATGGATTTTCTGATTTAGAAAGGTTAATGATTCTTCTGACATCGTTTAACCCTATTTAACCCGATTTACCTCCCCCTAGGAAATTTTTCGATACCTTTTGAACAGCTGTAGATATGGGTCTAATTCTTGATCACTTTTAACATGTATTCCTCGTGCATATTTTATCTAAATTTGAGCTTGTTTGGAGTAGTGGTTCAAAAGTTACGAAAACTTTCTCGGAGTAGTCTGACACTGCTCCATTGTATTTCACATAGGCAATTGGAGCAGGCTCGCACAGCACGCTGATGATAGGCCTTCATCCTTGTCAATTTGAAGAAAACTGAGCAAAGACAGTGAATCCAGTGGATGCTTTCTAGAAAGTTGAATGCCTAAGGATTGCCCATGCAAAATTTCATGTCATTTGGGCTTCCCGATCGGGAGTTAGGTGGGGGAGATAAATATACCTCGCCCCCAAATGGGGGTTAGCCAGAGCCCCCCCCCCCCCTAAATAGGGTTAACGGTCCGCGGGGACAGGGGGGGGGTACCATCCCCCTCGTGAAAAATTTACTGTAATTCCTGACCCACTCCTCCGTTGGTGCTGATCGTTTAAGCTAATTTTTGTTGCCGAAGGGGGTAAATGGGCGTGGCAACCACCTGTTCCTGAGGGCGCAGTGGGTGATTGAGAATGTACTGACCAGCCTATAAAGTACCAAAATTTTAGGGAAGTTCACTTTCTTTTTCGGCAATCGTTTTCTATCGCCTATTGGCAATCTACATCCAAACTTGGTCGTATTTGTGTAAGGTCAAGTTTTTTTTTAAATATTTTTCAATTTTGTTAAAATACAGCCGTTTCTATTAAATTCATGAATTAAAGTGAGTATAATTTACAGACCAGACGGTCAATGAACGTGCAACTTGCCATGTGACCTTCAATTATGATTCTGAATAGGTGTACCAAGTTTCATTCCTTTAGCTACAGCGGAAGTATGTTTTCCCGAGGGGGGTGGTAGCACACCCCCGGTCCACTCTATGTGTAACAAAATATGTGTCCCCGCGGACAGTTAAATACTCTGACAGGTCATTAGCTGTCTGACTAGGAGATCAGTAAGCTATGACTATGAAAATTTTTTTCCTATTCATGATTATCTCAGCCACTATGACTTCCTTACAAAATTGCAATTCGGAATGCTGTTTAATTGGGAGATAGTGTTTAAAGGATGGGTAACGTCAAAAATGAAATTGTAGTAGGTGACAGAGCACATCAAAACATGAAACTTAGCGTTTATTTTATGGCCGAAGCTTGAGTAGTTTTGGAGATATCGAGACTCAAAGCTTAGTAGTTACTATCTTGATTTTGATGATGTCCTCGATGTACCATTGCTAAGCATTACGATTTCCTTAGTAACGCATTACCTATATTTAAATTGTATATTTTCTCAAACAGATCTTTGACATATTATCGAACTTAATGATAAAATGAAAGAAAAAATACTCTAAAACAATTCAACAATGAGTATTTTAGGTACAAAGTTTGGATAATTTGAGTGGTACACAACTGACATCATGCATAAATAAAGGCAGGATGGTAGCTATTGAACTTTGGGACTCGATATCTCCACAACTACGAAAGCTTTGGCCATGAAGTAAAAACTAAATGTCATGTTTTGATGTGCTCTATCCACTGCTAAAATTTCATTTTTGACGTTACTCTTCCTTTAAAAAATAGTCATACACCACCGCGTGGATTTCCGCTTGGATGATCTGATCTATAAGGGTCAGTACTGAACCCATCGATGACTACTTCACTAGAAGAAATATTAGGGGTTAAATATGATTCGCATTAGGCGAGGAGGTCGAATTGGCGCTCACATTGTAATGTCTCCAGCAAAGGAATCTTAGCTTTGTGCCTAGCTAGTAAACTATCAATATTCCACATTGCAAAGGAAAGATTTGAGGGTCCAGGACTTAATTCCACATCATGCACTAGAATTAGCAGATATTGTGGAAGAAACAATAGCCATAAATAAAATGATACATACTCCAAAGAAAACCGACAAGAATAAAAGTGGCAAATTGCAATATCGTCAAACAAAAATAACGTGGCCTAAAAAAGGCAAGACTATGCAGACAAGCAAACTGAGTATCCATAAAAAAAACTGCTGAACGCTTCCTGCTAATATTGGCTTAGGGATCGTTCTACAAGCTGTAAAAAACTCTGCTCTTGCCAAGAGCCGGATGCAGACCAGATCCAAGGGTTTCTGGAAAACCCTCAAAAAATTCCAAAATTTTTTGATTTTTTTTTCTTAA
>JAOBRC010786672.1:0-10069 GCA_027575255.1 Scolionema suvaense | reverse complement strand
TAAGATATTATTTTTAAATTATGCTGACGAATGACTCGACAATTCAAGAACAGCGCTATTGCTACAATCGAACTCTTTGTACTGCTTTTATCGTAACGGGATGCGTTTCTATTCTTTTGAATTTAGCGAATCAGCAAGTTTTTGCGAGCCAACATTTTACTTATGCATGACAAATTGAAGAAAGAAATTCGACTGATGTCTCGCCAACACATCTCGAAATATTTCACATTGACTTCATTAGCGACTTTGGTCTATAATTAAGCACATTTTGCCAAAAGAAATGCATCCGAAAAATTTTCCTTCTCACAGTGCCGAATATTTACATCCACCCACAGCTTGATTTTGATTTGACGGGCAAGATATGCTGACGAAATATGATTCAATCAAGTGTTGCTAGAATTGAGGCCTTTCACCTTAGTCCAAAAATTTAATTACTTTATTCGGAGAAATTTTCGCGAATTTTGTCTTATTCGCGAATGTTGATCTCGAGAAAATGTTTAGTTAAACGTCTGCAAATGAAACTTTATCTACCAAATTTTTATTCCAAAACATGATTTCACGACCGTTTACTCAGTCAGTGTTCAATTTAGGCGGGGATAGGCGAGGTTTAGGACCTTGCGAACTCGTAAAAATGCTTTCTTTTCGAGAAAGTTTATCTCACGAATTTTTTGAGATTTACTGATTCGCGAAAGTTTATCCCAAAAATTTCGCGAGTTTTCGACCTCGCGAAAGTTCCTCCGAGTAAGTAAGTTACAAGAGTCCGCGCTATCAAAAATAATCCGTACAATGAATCTCCCGAGTTAATTAAGCATTCCCAACTTCACTCAAGGGCGGAAATCTCCTTGCATTGATGCACCACCGATGAATTTTCTCAATCCAAATTTTTTTCTTAAAACGAAAGGGGCAATCGAATATGCCACGGTATAAACAGGTCATTTTTGAAATCAGGCTGTTAAGTGACATGTGAAACAGAAACATTGACATGGAACTGTCACACAGACAGAATGAAGGGGTAGAGGAGGGCTACGTAACCATCAGTCTCAAACATATGTCACTTCTTTCTGAGGTGCAAGAAGTCGCTCTATGATTGAAAAATCGAATGCATGATTTGTGAACTAACTGTTTTTTTTGCGAAATTTCGGCTGACTGATGTTGGAAGTGTGACACCTGCCAACTTCATAACATTCATCCATACCAAAAGCACACACTGCGTGCAATATGCCCGCAATGTCAGGATACTTATGAAGCAAAAATCTCCAGAGCAAAGTGTGGAAATTTCCCCATCGTGAACTGAGTAAAGCTGTGACTTCAGTAACGTAACAATAATAAGAATAACAGAATTTATTGGTATTGAATTTTCACAGCTAACGTTCTCGACTATTTTGCTACAACCAAAACTTCGCCGTCGAGCCTGAATAAAGGATTTCGTGGGAATTAACTCCTGCAGTTTAGCTTTGTCACTAATTTTGCTAGATTACGCA
Source organism: Scolionema suvaense (assembly GCA_027575255.1). Taxonomy (NCBI): domain Eukaryota; kingdom Metazoa; phylum Cnidaria; class Hydrozoa; order Limnomedusae; family Olindiidae; genus Scolionema; species Scolionema suvaense. The sequence goes on along the minus strand of JAOBRC010786672.1, from coordinate 8,588 downwards.
AAATTTTCCGCAATATCCAATGACAAGAACTATACAAACATGTTGTATTTCTTTCACCTTGTCAGCAGGCGAGATGTATTCTATGACACTTTGGTCCTAATTCAGTGTTCGTTTTGCGATCTCGTAATTTTTCCCAAAATTTCGTACTCCATCTTTCGCCTCCGAAAATTTTCACCCACAAAAATTGATACCCGCCAAAGATATTAAAGTCGTTGAACTGTTCAAACAAATTCCTGAAATGTACACATCATTGGCAGAATACTCACCGTCCGATCCAAATCCAATGTGCACTTTACCTGACAGTTTCAATCCGTAGCTGGCAGAAACATGGCATACTTAAGTCAATGCGAATTTAAAATTTTTTCAATATTAGGTCATACTTCCTATTTCAGAAACAAGTCACATAATTAGTGGATTCCCGCAAACTTAATTGAGAATCTTTGTGTTAGATCAAAGAAAAAATAAGACATAAACCATGAGATTCACACCACAAATGACAAAAAACTGGTGTTTTTAAGCATTCCTGAAATATTCTGAAAAAACCTTGAAAGCATTCGTTATCGACATAAATTGCCACAGTACCCTGAACAACATACTTCCAAGGCCGTTTATGACATATTTGGACAAAACCCTGAAAATAGCCATTTTCGGGCATAAGTTGCTACCTGCAAGCCGAATGAGAGTTTTCCCATATATGGCACCTGGTCAATAACAGAACTACTATTGCTCTGAAGCTTCACACCAGAAATTTACAAAAAGTAATGAATGAGTCTTTAGATATTTTGCAAAAACCCTAAAAACAGCCATTTCGGGGGATCAAATTGCATACTGCAAGTCTAACAGATAAAAGAAATAGAAATCTATCCAGAGGAAATCCGATATCGGTTCTTGACTTGCTCCTGCAGATAAGTTTCGATGTCGACGCCCTAAATGCATTAATAAAATACTATCCACCGCAATGTTGAACTCAAACACAGGAAGACAGCAGAATAGAAAATCAGGGTACTTCTACATGCAAATAGACATACCAACGCTGATACCATTCTCTACCGAGTTCACGAACGATGGGAATTTTTAAACTCGAGACGGGTGCACGATAAAAACTGATTCATTCACGCACAAACACATGTCGCAAACATAAAACGAAGCTTCACAGTAACAGTTCTTCAGGCCGGCACTAACATTGATTTGTGGTGCAAGTAGCAACTTTCATGAGCTGTTTGTTGCTAGCTAATATATACACGAGACAGGAGTCATCGACATGCTTTCAGGAATAAATCAGTGAGGACGCAGAACTCTTATGAATATTGGAGAGCAGCCTTCAACTTAGTGTCCCAAACATGAAGCTCCGTAGATACCTGCAGCCTCGCTTAGGAACAACTCAAGATCTCTACAGAGGCTGTGATCAATAAGTTTGAAACAAAACTTGAAAAGTGGCACAAGGCCTCTCAAATACTGACAGTAAGGGTAATCCATATTTTAATCCCCGATCGAGAACCTATATTATTACGTTTCAAAAACAGGATGACACAAAATTCAGAAAGCTTTATTCGAGACAAAATCATGGGAGCTGATGCTTCCAGGCAAGACCTTGATATGAATGTCTATGTCAAGTTTCGTCCATCTCAAGTATATTGTTTCAAAGAGAATGAGAAGCGGTTTACAATGAATCAAGCGCATGAAACATTTTGAAAGGTTCAACAATTCTGAGCCTCCCAAAAACTTGGGGTTACAAGCGGAGTCCCCCATCACTAAATGAGACCAATATTCCGCACCCTGTGAAATTGCATTATGAAACGTCTAAAACCCTTTTAGCCAGTCCCATGGTAGGCTCACTTATCCAGCGCAGATTGCATGAACAAAATGCATACAGTCCAACAAGTGTATAGAGAAATTTTAATGTAAGGTGGCATAATCAATTTCTGAGTTTGCCCGAACTCAAGGAAGAGTTGAAGCATGACACCAGTGCAAGCAAATAAAAACCGCCGATTCGGAGGATCGTGACTCTATCAACATTTCACTTAGTCGCAGGAATCATCTCATTCCTGTACTTCATACTAGCGTATACGTGGGAATCATCTCATTCTTGTACATCACACTAGCGTATACGTGGGAATCATTTCATTCTTGTACTTCACACTAGCGTATACGTGGTCCAGCAGTGAGCTTCGAGATAATTCTGTGCCGTCAAAAATAAATCAACAATTGCATGTCTCATACCTCTTTTTCAAGAATTCATAAATACTTTCCTCCTTCACAATAAAATGCATTCAAACTGAGACAACTACTTCAAAATGAAAAGAAACAAAGTTCAAAGCACCTGTAACAGGGCACCCATTTAGGATCGCCAAATATGGAACAGTTAAAAACATGCTCAGCTTTTGAGACTCCAAGGCAAAATCGACTTTCAACGCGAACCTTCGCGAAAGTAATGTAAATAAAAACAACTTCATGCGGGTAACCCCGAAGAAACGTCACCTAATTGTACAACATATGATAATACTGTACCATGCACAATAAATTCACGGCCGTACTTTTACCAGCACCTCTCAAGCAATACATTTTGCATGCACTTTATAAGTGAGTCGCTTCAATGCCAGATTTATGTCCTCAACCTGGCGTATCCTAAGAAATATCGGAGAAGGCGATCCACGAACCACGCCGCAACGAAATCCACGAGAAGAACTTGGCAGAACATTACACGGAACTAAAAACGAGGTAAACAAATGATTGTTTAAAAACGGTGTAACACATGATTGTTTGAAAATGAGGTAACCACAGGCTTCTTTGAAAACGAGGTTAACACATGATTGTTTGGAAATGAGGTACACAAATGATTGCTTGGAAGAGTTTGCTACCTGAGAAAACACCTACCAAGTACGATACTCGTCATAAATTAAGCTGGAGTCCTAGCATCAAGCATTTAGTGAAAAGAAATACTTTCAGAAAAAACCTGAACGCCCGGCTTCACAGGTATGTCATCCTACGTCTAATACATTGGAAAGCTTATTATGTATCTCGTACGTGCATTGTTTTCATACAAAGAATGTTCTTTGTGCATTGTCACCATAATTATAATTGACAACAGATTGTTTCTGTTTACACACTAGAAACCATAGACTAGTGTAGTACCATTCTTAACAAGATCCACAACACACTGGTCGATTAAAGAGACTGACGAAGTGAGAATGGGGGCAAACTAATTACGCGGAGTCCAATTCTGGTGAATAGCTCTTTTGATATAGGAGAAAGAAGCAGAATTTGACCGAGTGGTGCTAGTTGTTCTTCCGGTCTTAAAATTGTGATGCATTACCTTAGCTGCGTATTGGAGATTTATTAGAACGACTTCTAGTCTGTAGAAACCAGAGCAACAAGAAGCCGTTTCAGCTTGATTTACAAAGAATTCTAAGTGTCAATTCTGACGTATGGTAGCGCCGAAGGAGAAAAGAACTTCTCCCAGCACGGCAAAGAGTTATGCATAACGTATGGCAATAAGTCAATATGTTACATGCATATAACTATAACAAGTGAAAGAAGCACATCAACACAGATAAAATGGAAGTAAACACATATTATAACTCACTTCGAATGGGAACTCCACTATTTCAAACTGATTTGAAAGATCTGGAATTAATCCAAGTAAGAGCGTGGTCAGACCAGCTATAGAAAACATGATGCTGTAAAACAAAGGCTTATTTTGATTGATACTCTCCATGAACGGACGGCCCTAGAAAAAAGAATGAGAAAAAAACATATGGCAACGAACAAGACGCAACATAGAGCCCTATAAGAAATATCATTAAATGCAAGGGTTTACTACATAAACTATTTATTTACAAAATATTTTTTGTTCTTTCTAGAGACCACTGTTTTCAGCACGCAACCAACCAGGCAGACGATGAAGAACGATCATAACAATTTAAAATTTCCGTAGAATTGCGCACCAGAAATTCGACGTCAGAATAATGGTTGCGTCGAGTCTTCTTACACCGTACGGCCAATAAAGTATTTGGTCCCAATCTCGCCTAATTTCTTAAATAACAGCGAAATAGAAAGCAGCTTTCACTCACATAATCAAATACACCTGGTAATAGCAAATACCAACTAACAGGCAAGTCTACTATGACAACTAACCGGTAAAGGTTCGATGAAAAAACGAAAATGAATCACGGCAAACCATTGGTATGCAAGATGAGCAGGCAATCGCTCAGACGACAAACTGGCGTTCACGCAGTGCAAACCCCTTTCCCCACGGATGCAATAACCAATCAGTCAAAATCTCTGGTTGATGTCAACAGTTTGAAAACAATGGGTGTTATATTCACTTCAAGCTCACAAACTACACTGCAGTAAAACCAGACATCTATTATGAGCCAACATCTAGAATCACAAAAGAAATAAATAAAACTAGTGGAAGTAAAAACAAAGTATAAATGAGTATTTCACGTACCCTGTAATTGACAAAGAACGTAGAAACTTGCATCGATATTGATATAAGATATACACAACTATTCAGTAAGCTCGGTTCAAACTTCTTCTCTAAGTCGACATGTTCTTCACTGAAACGAAAATTCAAGAAATTATTCAAGAAATTATGAAACAGTCAAATCAATGAAATACGATCATAACACTAGGATGTAATGAAAGGCATAACACAGTAAGTTAAGGTTTCATAGAAAGATATCACTCGAGAGAGCAACAAATTGAGACTCATACGTTCCCCTTTTGACAGGGGGTCAATTGTCAATGGAAAAGACAGTACAGCAAACATATTGCATTAAAAGTTTATAACAATTAAAATACAAAACACTTCTGCTAAGCAAATATGCAACTAATTGGAATACAGTGGTTACACCTTAGACACATGGGCACAGCCAAAAAATACTGCACAAGGTCCTGAACCTACATCACAAGCATAACAGCATTAGTGGCTGGAAAAAATCATTAGTATTTGTGGTAGTAAACCATTGATTGTGTAGAGGAAAGAAAATTTTGTGCTAGCTAAAACATTTTCCCTGACTTTTTCCTGACTGGGCCAAAATATCAAGGAAATTCCCTGACTTTTCCAGGTTTTCCCTGACTGTCCACAAAAATGGTCCTTTTTCCAGATTTTCCAGGTTCCGTATGAACCCTGTTAAATAGCATCAACATTACGCAGGCGTGCACAAAACGAAACATTGTGTATCCTAAGTATCGCCAGACTTAATTTCAGTCACTCAGGAATTTATCTTCAGGTGAGCCCCTGATATATATATGGACACTACTAAATCACTTACGATGGTTTTATAAGTTAAAATCATGATGAATGCAAGCTAACTGTTCAAAACTATCTGATAACAACCATTTCAAAGGCGAGTATAGGAGAAAACGCTGCTTGGAAGGAAGGTTCAACACAGGGCTCTAAAGTAAGAAAACGGTGTTAAAATAGCTCGAGCGTAACTTATACTCTAAAGATTTAACCAGGAGTGAGATGCTCAGGTAGCCTGGGAAGAATTTGCTGACGTCATCAAGTTTGTACGCTTTTGATCTTGGCTGACTAGCCAAATTTTGCTGATGGTGCAAAATTTAGGTCGCAGCCTCCTCGAATGACTTCTACTGGCTCCTGGCATATATCAAATCATCAAAAGCCAAGAATTAGTAGGGTTTTACTGCCTTTTCAGCCGCTTTTTCATCAAAATGGGCAAAATTGGCCAAAAATGACATCGGTCAGCATAAATAAATGAGCGACCTGCTCGTGCTACGATGCGAACACCCAAAATATAGTGGTGCTTTGGCTGCCCATAGAAAGTTAGTAACACTGGCACAGTTTCGGGCATATAGCTGTAGCATTTTTCGCGCTACTGTGCGAGACACATGCTTGCGGGCACAATTCGCCCCGGGACTGTTTATGGTCAAATTACTTTTGCCATGAAATCTATCTTATTCTCTCTTTTTCTTTTATCGCAAGTTCCTTCTATGTTCCATGCAATAGCATAAACTGATACAGTCAATAGAATTGCCCTCAAGCTGCTGATGCCAGATAATTGAGACCCAGAGGTAGTAAAAGTGCTAGCAAAATGTAAAGTACATGATTAACAGCATATAACAACTGAAGAAAGACACAGTTAAAGGAACATTCTTTCTACCAAGCCCATCAGCTAATGCTGATAAAAGCATAAAACTCGAAGTATACTTACGATTTTGGACTAAGTACATATGCTTCTCTGACAAGTGTAATAAGTGATACGAAATGTATAGAAAACTGCAGTAGAACAGTCAAAATTGTATACAAATTGAATATATTCGGTAACGGTCGTTCTTTGGAGAGCGTCGTCAAAGGCTAAAACACAATCACAAACACATAACCATCAGATTGACACCAACGATATTTAGGCATAAATCAGCTTTCATCTTTCTATCCGTCAAATAAAAACAGTAGCCTAGAACAAACCGGCGTACCAAATTCCGAAAGAAATCAAACTTAATTAGACTATAGACTTCTTAACTACTTAACTAGACTTAGTCAATTACGGTTACTCACTCATCTCTTGCTTGCATTTTATATGCAACTGTATGTGTGCTGCTGCTGATCAGCTCTATGGATGTGGAGCTAAATATACAATGATTTTATGAGCAAAAACAATGTTGTCTTCACTGCAGCTTCGTGTAACTTTATACATTATTCCTACAAGTACCCGATCAAAGTTTTCGAGTAAAGAAGATGGCTGTTGATTAGTAAGTGAAATTTATAATCCAAAAGTAGGTGAGCGAATTTACTAGTACGTATCAACGCTTAAAATAAGGATCAGCTCAACTTAACCAGGGTTCATAAATTAGAAACAGTAGCAAACACACGATTCATATAACTATTAATTGAAACAGAGCAATCGTTATAAAAGTAAAAAAAAAAGGAGAAACATTTATACATTGCAAAAAGACATCAAACCCTCTATACACTTGCTAACAAAACAGCATGCTTTACAAATTGTTTTCTCTTCATTTCCCAAAAGAAAACTTGCTCGAGAAAAGATGTCTCTGAAATGTGATCTGACGATAACTTACCCGCGATCTTGATATGAATAAAAAGCAACCGGCGAGTAGAATTCCCTGTAGCGTAGCTTGCCTAAAAATATTAGATTGGAGGCAGTCAGACATTCAGCTCAAAGAAGCAAAATACAGCGTGTACACCACGCAAACCAATGTCAGCATGCAGAAAACGGTGCCCGCAAAGGCTAGCCATCAAGACAAAATCTTGCTGATACACTTCCTTGCTGATATATAGGGTACTGGGAGGCAGCAAACAGATTTTCTTTAACCCGATTCATACCAGGGGGGGGGGGGGGGGCGGATTCCGCCACTTTCGCATATTGATTGACGTGGAAATTTTTAGGCTGCACCCTTAAAGCCCGTTTTTTGTGACTTTTCATAGTTCTTCATATTGAATACGATAGCATAAGTTTCATATCCCGCCAGTGAGTCGATTTCGCACAGCGAGGGGACTTTGGGAGGGCTGTGGGTTCAAAATTGCGAAAAAATCTCTCAAAAATCTTACCAAACTCCCACTTAAATCTCTTGCTGTGCCTCACGTACACCTTCTAGAATCACCATTTAAGTTTCATTGTACTCGTAAGAGACTAATTCAAAAGGTGTATGAATTTTGTAAGCAATGGGCAATTGCAAGATATGTTGCAGGTGGCAAAACTTCTCAGGGACGATTTCTCTTCAAGATGAAGCAAAATTGACGAAATCACAAAAAGTGTACCTAACAAAACTTGTAGCTGAGGCACTTCTAGGAACTCCCAAAGCCTCATTTTTAGTTTATTGTACTCCTAAAAGATTGTTTAAAGCACAGTATGTCTTTCATGGTCTAACAGGTACTTAAGAGGTACTTCCAGGAGGGTGGCGGAATCCGCCCCCCCCGGTACTACACCAGCCAAAAAAGCCCGGTATAAATAGGGTTAACCGAGGGTAGTAAAACGACAATAAAGCAAAATAAAATACTGTATAATAATATCACTGGTCACTAAAACTGGCCAAATCGAACAGCAACCGTAAAAAAAACATACAAACTGCTGGTCTACATGCTGAATGATATTTATCATTTCATAGCGGACTAAATTAACAGGTGCAGCGATCTATAAAAAACTGCAGATTAATTGAGTATAACAAACAACATACCCATCGCTGAACTTGATTCCGTCTAAGTAGAGCACACTCTGACAATAAGCAAGAATGAGAGCATTAAGAGCGAGAATCTTAAACATCTGCAATGTAGTCACCAATGTGCATCGTCCTTGCTTGATAACGTGAAGTACTGAAACGAAATCAAATTCGAGCATCTAACTAATTATTGAATAGGGCATTTATTTACTAAATAATACAATCAATATTAGGCAATAGAAATAACATGCACACACAAAATATTATCTGCAATCAAACATCTGTTGTGACATGCAACTTTAAACGAGCAACTAGGAGGCGAATGTGGAACCTCATAATACCCATATAGCAACAAGACACTTACTAGATGCGGGTGTGCAGTATCGTGACGTGAAAGGTGATGCTATGGATGCATCTCCCAATTTTACCACTTGATTCTGTTCTTTATC
>JAOBRC010786450.1:0-10071 GCA_027575255.1 Scolionema suvaense | reverse complement strand
CCCCCCCCCCCCCCCCCCCCCCGCCGGTACGAATAGGGTTAATCCTTTCTGTACCAAATTATCATACATGTACAGGAAAAAATATACATCACTCAATTTATGTTCATTATGGTTCGAATGAACGACTTAAAGTGAATGTCGAGAATTATTATGATTAAAAACCCAAAAAATCATTCGTTGCCATGTGGCAATATTGGCCATATATCGTTACTTTTGACCTATTGGAGAGGAAAGGCAGCATTTGGATCTCTGGTTTTAATAGAGTTGTCTTCTTATTTTACGGTCATACATACATACAACTAAGAGCGTAAATGAGTTTGAGGTGTTTCCACATTATTATTAAATCAAACATTTTGAGGGCATCAGAGTCCGAGGAAGAGAGTGTCACGTGAACATTTTCTGTGAAATGAGCGGTTTCATTACAGCTCCCACTGTTGACGATTTAGTATCATTTAATCCATCAATATAACGGTATACTGTTCAAAAGATTTGTTTTAAGCATTGTTTTTCAGCCGTTTTCTTCCTTTGGAATGTCAAATTTAGCCTACCGCACTATGACAATGACGTCATCATGCTTGGCAGGTGGCACCCCCCCAATTTTTTTTTTGCAGAAAAATACCCCTGAATAAATTTCTAGGAAAAGTCACGAAGTTTCGTGACTCTGGCTATAGTCGTTAAAAAGAAATTCAAAAAAGTTAGGTACGGGGGGAAATTATGCCCCCCACCCCCGGTGTGGATAAGGTTAAGAACGTAAAACTTTTGAAAAGAAATTTTGTCCGAAAAACTGAGCTGCAATTGCTGCGGTTTCTCAAGAAACCGTCCATCCCATGATTCGACCCTCTCCCCTTGGATTATCTTATGACGCATACCATACTTGTGAGCTTCTTCGTATCCGCGGGTTGTATATCCAGACGAGCGGTGCTCGTGACCAAATTAGTTCAGATTGGAAAAGTAAGTCTGTAAAAATGAGCCTAAACATCCTCTTCGGTTATCTTGCGTCTTTTACATGACTTAGTAACTTTTTGATGCCGCTTTGCAACGGACGTGCCAAGGACATTTGAGGCGCAAAAAAATTGACTGAGGCTGCGACCATCAACATTAGCCGATAGAGTGTTCCTATGAAAAAGTATATTTAAAGAGCGTTCGCCTTGAGCCCACTGGAACTGTTATATTGGTATGTTGTATTTCGGAAGAAATTTAGGCCTTCCTAAGAGCTCTAAGTACAAAGTTATAAACGTTTGGTACTTCAACGTACTGACACTGAATAAGTTTAGTAACTGGCACTTTTACTCCTCCTTCCTTGAAAGATTTTCTAATGAAATCTTTCTCACTACATAAAAAAGGTTGAGATTCCCGTTCCGAACCTATTACGAAACATTTGATACTTAAACGGGGAAAAAAGATAAGAGACGCTGACACTGCACGCTTTTCACTATTATAGCACAATCGGCAATAAGAGGAGATAATTTAACTTTATTATTCAGACCTGCAGAGAAAGATGCATAAAAATTCGAACAATTTGCAACCTTGGCATTCTCATTGATTCTACTCTGACAAAAAAAGTGTATATGGTTCGTTTTCAAGTGGTGTGTAGTGCTGCTGAAGCACACGTTTTACGCCAGATGCTAGAGACAATGTAACTGCCAGTCGCGCGATTGAAGCTTCCCGGCCCTGAAAGTGAACGCTCAAGTAAAAAATTCATGGGTTTCACGACATGTCGGGGTCCGGGGGTCGGGGTCCGGAGCTTCGGGCCGGGGTCGGCGATCGCCTTGAGCCAAAATTTTGTGATGTAAGCGTTAATTTTGATGATAGACCGTACTAAGGTATGCTAAAGGTAAACTTTGGGTTAAACGTTGGTACTAGGTTGTACTGAGGGAAGGGAAGACCTCACTCTTTTTTTTTCGAAAGTGTCGCAAACCTCAACTGCAAACGAAGTCACCAGGAAGAGGTTGAATCGAGGAGCTTGTTACGGCCGAGAGGTGTCAGTGATCTACCACTATTATTTTCCAGGCAAAATTGTAGACTTGGCCACAAAAGAGCTAGAACGTGTTTTAGACTTTAACCCTACCTTACCTGGGCTTTTTCGAGCTCCTGTGACATGGGGGGTGGGGGACTAGTAGGCCTGCCCCCCTATAAAATCTGATTGCTTTGTGCTGTTGACTTGAAACTTGGCAAGATTACTCCTCTAACTAAAATCGATCTTTTGAACAAAAAAAATTTCAGCACAAATTTCAGTGAAATGTCAATAATTTAGATTGGCTTATGATCCTTATTGAGTATCTATTCGAAAGAAAATTCGTATACGGGCTCATGATAAAAACGTCAAATGTCCCGTTTTGAACAGAATTTTCAGGTAAAAACGGTCAATGTTCAAATATTAAGTCATTTTGTCGAATAATAACGTCATTTAGACGTCTTTGTGACATCATTTCGAGGTAAAATTCCATAAACTCTCTAGTAATAACATCTATAGTTGTTATCTGTGTTTGCTTCGATGTACCATTTATTTTGCATATGCTATTGTCAAAACATCTTTCTTTATACCAAAATGACCGATTTTTTTTTACCAAACGAGTCTTTTTAAAAAATGATGACGTTATCAAATTTGGCATGAGATACGAAAATATGTGACTAAGTCATGAAGTTTCATGAGAATCGGTCAAGTCGTTCAAAATTATGAAAAAAGTTACTATAAGGTTTTGACCAGAAAACGATCGGGGAAAATAAATTTGTCCGCTAATCAGAGGTGTCCGCCTTTTAGAGTGTCCGCTAAATAGAGAGTTTACTGTAGTCCCATTCTCTCAATTTCAGTTCCGCTTATCAGTTCAATGTGTTTAGTTGTTTAGTAAGAATGGGACAACACTAGTCTAGCTGCCGACTAGATCTGGTATAAGGCAAAACTGGACGACCACGTTTCTAGTCATCTAATTCTAGCCTAGATCAGATGATTAGCATCAAATCTCAGTACAGCCGTTTCACTTGCTATCCATCTAATCGTCGCTTCCCGTTTTCACACGAAGACGGCTAGTTGTTTTGGATACCACTTTTACGCTGACGATTAAAAAAAACTGTCGGCCAATTTTGTAGCAGTCTCAGTGTGAAAGCATCTAATTTTCCAGTTAGCCGAATCCCTAAATATTATATAGATGAGACATAGTAATGTGTTTTCCCCAGAATGAATCGGCAGATTTGATTAAAATGCCGTAGTATCAATCATATCGGTAACTCCAGAGGGTAAAAGCAATCTTACTCAACAATCATTAGCTATACCAAGGAGCAACTCTGTAAATAAGATTGATATAGTGCGTATCACACGTAACATCTGCACTTGGCAGTTTCACATGCATTAGTACAATCCTGGACTACACTAGACTAGACTAGACTACAATCCTGGATATAAGTAAATGGGACACACCCAACCCTCCTACCTTTCCCCTTTTTTTGTCAAAGTTGAGTTACATGGAAGTAGTCTCACTATCAAGTGAGCATAAAACATTGATGTCAGGGAGAGTGGGAGGACATTTCTCTAAGCACGTCTCTGTTAACTTTGTCCGGGATTGCAGCTAATAAGGCTTGTTGGTTACTATCAGATTTCACTAGTTTTGAACAAGATTTTCTGGTGTTTTCATAGGGAAAATCCACTGTTGAAGAATTCAGTTTATATTCTACCTGGTTTGAATTCTGTTCGTTGTTTGATATATCAGAGATAGACTCCAATTGATGCTTGATGCAGGTAAAATCGCAATGCATACATTGCTTTTTGCTACAAATCCACAAATTAGAAGAAGAGAAATATGCAACTCTTGAGAAGAAATTCCCAACCAAAAAAAGGGTCTAGATAAAAGTTGCAATTCGTGCCATTTGCATCAACGTCCATGTTAAAGCGCATATCCATTTTTTATGCGGTGATGGGCAGCATTCTGATACAAGATTTATCATGGAAATGCAATGGCTAATGCTTATTCACTGCTAATAAGTCAGATAATAATAAGGCCTGCCACAGATCATCAGTCAACAATGAAGGACAGATTTTTGCCCCCAAAAAGGCCCCACATAAATTCAATGAAAACTCACCGAGTTTAGGGCAAGTTCGTTGAGGCGTTCAGGCTCGGCGGACTAAATATTGGTGGGAGAGAGTGGGGAGGGGTGACAGATAGGATTAAGCGACATATGACTTCTCAATGTAATATCACTAATAAAAATAAGCAAAAAACTATTACCTTCAATGATCACTGTGATATTGACTTCTTCCATTGGAGAAAAGGGCTTCCCAAAACGGACGGAGTAAAGGAGAGAGTCACGGAATTGCAAGTTTCTGATCTGGCATGTTAACTTGGCTGTACCCAAGGTGTCTTTCTCTATAAATGTCTGTATTCGGTTCCTCCAGCGCTGACTGAGTTGGACGGACAAAGGGACAACGAAAGGAAGATCGAAATTGGCAGTCTGTGCAATAGAAGTGTATTCATTTCCATGATAAAATCCAATTGATACAGATGAGATGGCCTCTTGCTTGTCTGCTTTAAGTGTTACTGTGAAATTGAAAGCGGTTCCTCGTGCAAATGTCCATAGATTCGCTAATACGAAAATACGAAAATAACTAATTGCATAAATGTCCTAATTATGTTGTGGTGGAAAAACAATACGTTACGTACCCTTTAGATCAATTGAGCTGAAACTTTTATTTGACATGGAAAAGTTCGTAATAAATAGCGATGACAACTCACAGACGTCTGGTTGTGAAATCCACCCCTTACATGTTTATCCATAAAAATATTCTGTCCAGCCCGAAGGGATTTTTTTGACTTTTCGGCGAATTTATCTGGCTTTCCTTTAAAATAAAATTTGGCGTTATATCTATCTTAGCTCTGAACATATCAATTTTTTTCGGGAAGCAGTTGGACAATGTTCCATAGGGCTCTTAATATCGCTGCCGACAAAACCCATTTCACCGATTTCACCACTGATAAGTGAACTGTCAATGATCGTTTGTACGTTACGTTACCTACGTTTTATTCCTTTTCTTAATCTAGATCCTATTGTTTTCTCTATCATGTGAACCCTATTTGGAATGGGCCTTTAGAGGCTCCTCGCAAGAAACACAGCATTCTGGTCCAACATTACAAAAATGGTTACGCCATCATGAAAAATGGTGTTGCCATCAATTTTTAGGAGGTAAACCTGTTCTCCTTTGTAATTACTGTATAACTGTGCAAAGTTTAAAGACAATAGCTGCCTTCCTTCAAACTATGGTTTATAGTTCTTCACTCAGTTTTAAAAATACAGGGTTTGAAATTTTCCCCATTTTAAGCTTGGAATTATGACATTATAGTGAACAAACCAAGTACAGATGCTGGGTGAGGCGATTGTGTTGAAGGAGTTTCACTTCATGTAACTTAGTTTGGGTGTAGTTTTTTTTAATGTTGTTTCAATAAATATGTTACTTCTAATTGTCCACGAGGGTAAAATGTAAAAATCTAAATTGAAGGACAGCGTTTGAAAAGTTATTTCACGTTCTACTATGATCATCTTAGGCGGTTATGTGGCACTCCTTAAGTCAATTAGCTTTCATGAAGTTTGTTTTTAGGTAGCAAAATACTAAGGTTTTCAAAAGCAGCCTTACCAGCATTGCAGCCGCAATTTGTGGATAAGTATATCACAAGAATACTTATCCCAAACGAGATCAAACTCAATTGAGTCATGTTCCACTTGCACCTGTGTTCTTGAAATACGTGTTAGTGAGTTTCTTCAGTTATGATGAAGCAATTGCCGATATTCTTGCTAATAACCTTCAAGCTATCAGGATACTGTGTCCTGCATACTCTGCTCTTGCCTTATGAATATGAAGTACTTCCCATTAGACTCGTAATAAGGGTCATTTTCGATGCTTGTTTAGACGGATTTCAGTTTCTATTAAGACTTTCCCTTCCGCTAATAATATGAGATTTTAACAATGATTCGATTTGGTGTTCTAAATGAGATGCATTTAATTCTACAACTGATTTGATGATATCTCTGATTAGAGAAACTTCCAGGGAAAGCTCTCAAAACCCTTGATGACTTGTAAATTGGCAAATGAATCGTAATTCTAGGCATTAGGTCTAGAATCTTACTACAAGGAAGTAGAAAATAAATATTAGGTCTAGGTCTAGAATCTTACTACAAGGAAGTAGAAAATAAATATTAGGTCTAGGTCTAGAATCTTACTACAGGAAGTAGAAAATAGATATTCTGAGCCTTTGACAATAAGAATATCATGCTTCAATACTAAGGCTAAGATTCCTCTCCACTATGTGAGAAATAAGATTTCAATAAACCCTGACGATAATAATCAGATCGGATTATATAGGCCACTTAGGCCTTTCTTTCCCCTCTCAGCTGGGAAAGCCCTCGATTTCTGAGCACTAATATGGCACATTCAAAGCTGAAATTTAATTTGTCGAACTTCAACTTTTTATGGACCCTTTTCTCAGTTTTTAATGTGCATATGAATTGCACACCCCACCCTATTGATTTTAGAACGTTACATCGAGATAAGCAACGTTTGTATAACCTTTATGCAAGGTTTCAGAGACGCCCAAAGGGATTCAAGTGAAACCCAATAGGCGTTTTAAAGATGGTGCTGTGGAAGCTCCTTTTTAGATTTCATATGAAACCTCTAAGAACGGTTTCACATGAAACCCACCATAAGCTTCTCGAACCACCAAAACGGGTTTCATTGAAAGCAAAGAATGAGTTTCATTGGGCACGGAAGTTGTTTTGAGTCTCATATAAGTCTTATAACGAATGACTCTTTCAAATGTGTTTCAAAGATCTGATGTAGGGAAGAAAAGGTCTCTCACAAAATCCATCAGTTTTCCTTGAAACCAGGAGAAACATTTCGAAGATTTGCACGAGGAAAAGAGTTACGCTGGTTTAGGAGGCAGTAAAAGATTGAGATACTAGTCAGTGTAAAATTGACGCATTTAGGCCAGGGAAAGTTGAAGTTTCGGTATGCGTACACGCTCGCATCAACTGTTTGGAAGCACATTTGTTCTATTTTTGCAGCCGGCAGCGCAAGTCAACTAAATCTTGATGAATAGTCTGTGACCATCAAAAGAGACATAAAGCGAGACTCCAGAGATCTAAAATTGGATTTTTATGCACTCCGTTACACGGTAAACATAAAAAATAAATTGCCGCGCGCATCTTGCATTGTAGACAAATAAATTGCCGTCTGCATTACCAAATAAGCCATTTTACGGATACGGAAACTTAAACTTTCCATGGCCTTATATTTAGCCTGCAACAGCAGGTTATTGGAATCGGTTCGAGCCGGTTCATCCTTTGGCGTTAGTGTGCAAGGTCATAGGTTGCCGAAGGCGGATGGGAGTGGTGAGCTGGGCACGAGGTTTCTGTTACGTTCCGCTTCAGCTTTTTGCGCTTCTTATAAGTAGGAGGTTGCCTACCGTGACGACACAAGAACAAGTACGAGTGGCTTGTTACGGAGTCTCGTGTGACGAATGACGCGCTGGACTGACTGTCAGCCATTGCAGATTGCTACATTTTCCCGCTTCTGCCTAGCTCCTGTCCTGAGCTATTCTGTATTCGTCAAAATGTAAGTTCTGTGTTTTAGATTCTTTGCTGCACTTATTGCTTTCTCTGCTTTAAGTTTGTTTTGTTCAGGATAAACTTATACCTAAGCTATAGGCTATACCCATGGTATCTTCTGTATCTGCTATCTACCGTAGAATTGTTTGGAGCTTCAAGTGGTAGAGCGGTGCTCCTGTTTGGGTTACAGACTAGTATAGTCCCATTATTACTGATCAACCAAACACACTGAACTGATAAGCAAAACTATTGCCTGTCCCTGTTATTCATCTGTCTGGAAAGCCCACAAAATACATAGCTATAACGTAATAGTAGGGTACCCTGGAACCAGAGGTTTCATTCCTCTATTATTGCAGCTTCTGCCTTTGAACCGTGTAGAGAAAAAGAAAGCTCATTTCTAGCACAGGGTCAGGGCAGGTATCCCCTACTATGCATAGAAAAAGCAGATGGTTCTGGGTTCCAGGACATATATTACCTGATATCCGATGGTAGGTTTTTCTTGCGATGTCAGCGCTACATGTCAACATCGCAAAAAAACCACCATCTGAGGACGTTGGTTACGTGCCATATCGCTAATTAGTGCTTTTTTTCTGCACCTGCTGAGTCTTTTGAAAGTCGAGACGGGCTTTGGAAATTGTTATTTCGTTATTGCTTGGTTTTGAGGAATTGAAAAATCTATCGATCGGCTGATTTTGCATTCATGATGAATCGTGTCAGAAACGATTATTCTGGCCAACATCCTCAGATGTCGCTTTTCTCTACACGGAAATAGGGCAGCAGCCCCGTATAGAGAAATGTCGAAATCAGTTATCAGGTAAGGTATGTACGGATATAGCTGGTCACTCTGTAAGGGGCAACATCCGTAGTCAATTTGCCAACTTAACGGAATTATGCTGATAAGTGGGTGGGTGGGTTAAAGCTGTGCCATTATGGCGTGGAAATTTAGAAGAAACATTTCTTGACTGTTTAAGTTTTCTGCCACACTGTTCCACTAGTCCATTAAGGTACTGGGTGCGTTGAAAATCTTACCGACATGTTTCCGATAAGAATGGGAATGTAAATATGGATGTCGCCCCTGAGTGGACATTCTCCACTGATTAGCTCGTCACTATAAGCAAATGTAATATCCAATAAAAACTATTCCGATGAACATCTTCAGATGTCTTAAGATGCAAAATTAGCCTCAAGTTTTCATAATCAGGAGATATTTCGGCAACAATTACTCTGCCGTTCTCAAGCTAACTCAAAACATTGAATGAACATAGAAGCAAATGTGTGTACACATTTTAGCGATTACAAGTCTGATTCTTATGAATTTATTGCTGATGACAAACATGCAGTGGTCCCATCTTCTCATGCTCTGCAAAAGCTAACGAGATCCAGTCTTATCAATGAGAGGCGAGCGGTCGCTCGCGTACTCCTCCGCACTCGCCTGCCTTGCTCTACGAGAGCGATGGATCGCTCGCCTGACATGCTGTACAGAGCACCTCATCGCACTGCCGTTTCAAAAGAAAAAGTATTAGTCGTTCTATAAATAGTGCTCCTGATGAGGAAAGATCTGAAAAAGCTTGTTTATCTAACTGACAAGATGAAATTGACAGGTGACCATGGATCACGGGTTGAAAATTATGAGGTGTAAAAGAACACTTATTTGTACTGTTCCGATCACGCACCACCGCTCCTCCGGAACTCTTGAGGAGAGCAAAATGCCACTCATGCGGCTTTTTACTCAGTGATAAGGCTGGAGATCCCATGTTCGGCAAATTCTAACTATTCCAAGCATGTTTCCCCACCATTAAACGGAGGAGAAAAACTCAATCTTAATTGAGTTTTGAAAACTGAATCTTCCAGAGAAATCAGCACTCACAGTCCCACATTATGCTACAGCGAAAAGATTCTCGGATGTGCAAACGAATTCCCTTGACCTAAATATCATGATGTCACCAATGTGAGGTGGCAAACTCAATTCAATTATATACTGGTAGTGATTGCGGGACCCGAAAAAAACAAGAACTTTCTGAACAAGAGAGTATCTATTACGGAAAAATTCAAGTGCAACGCAAATGCAGTTTATGCCTAAAAATTTCATGTGCCTAGTGACATAAGGCAGGCTGCTAGATCTTCTCGCATGCTTACATTCATGACTGATTGCGTAGGATGGTAGAACAAATGCATAGATCTGAGTTAGAGAGTTTTACCGGTGATACATTTTACAATAGAAATGCCTTACATGTCCCACAAGCAAGTGTGACTGTGAATAAATTTTTAAAGAGCAGCATTTTGAAAGACTTTTTTTTAATGCACTAAATGGTTCATGCACCAAAGCACATTTTTCGGAAATGAATACTTCGAAATGCCATAGTTACTGGCGCTCTACCTTGCTTTCAGCAAGGGCAGCTCGCAGCACCTGTTGTGTAGGAAAGAACCGTGCTAGCATCCCACGAGAAACCGTGGTGACTATACATAGGACCACGCCTTTACTTT
>JAOBRC010786449.1:0-17179 GCA_027575255.1 Scolionema suvaense | reverse complement strand
TGTTATTTTCACATGCAGTAGCCGCCAAAATTGTAAGCCTTTTGGCTATTTATGTCAAAATAAATTTTGAGTTTGTCCTCAGCTTTCATTGCAAAAAAGGCAAACTTTCAGTGTAACTATTCGTTTAAAAAATAAAATTATTTCTCAGCTATTGTCACAAAAATGTGTGAGCTTTAGAGCAATTTTATTTTATAAAAAACTTCTTCCTGTTCTCAACTAACGTTACCAGAAAATGTGAGCTTTCAGAATATTCTTATCATGCAAAATTCTCGCATTTCATCACAAATGTGTAGAAGGCTTTGAGAGTATTCTCACTATGAAAAATCAAAGTTCTTTCTCTTTTGTTTTCACCATAGTATAAAAGTTTCCAGAGCAACTGTTGCACAAAAAAAATCTTGTTGTCTCAGCTTATAAATACATGAGCTTTGAAAATTCTTATTCTAAAGAAATTGAGCTTTTCTAGGCTCTTGCCACTAAAAATTCTCTATTTTCAATCACGATCTTCAAGCTTTCGTATTATAAAACTTCAAGTTCTTTCTCAGCCATTACCACAAATAAAAAAAAAAGACTTCAAAAGTAATCCGCCTATAAAAATATCTTTTCACAGAAAATTTCAAGGTTTTTGAGTGTTCTTATGCACTGACCTAATTCTGTTTTTTTTTCTGAGCTACTGTCACAAAAAATAAAGCTTCAGAACATTCTTGTAATAAAAAAGTTGTTTTCAGCTTTTACTCAACCTTCTGTCAGATTTTCAGTGTGGCAGGCACTCTATTCTAACAAGGATATTTGCCTGATTGTGGCCTGCCTGTCTGTCTGGCTGTCTTGTTTGTTTACATTCTTTCTTCCTCACATTCTGGACGGAAATTGATCGCTCAGTGATCATCTGCTAATGTTCGAACATTCCATTGCTAGCACAATTTTTCTTTCATGACGTCAGAAGAGAGTGCATATGCAACTTTGTTTACATATTCAGGTTGGAGCATGAATGCATTGTTAATTCCTTGTGTTCAAGTGATCAAGTGATTAGACCTGATCTGATAACAGCTGAGTTGCTGGAGGATTGCTTTTGTTTTCCAACAAGTGGTTCAGACTGAGTCCGAACAAGTTAAGGTGCAATTAAATACTTTGAATAGACTTAAGTGCTTTCAGACTGAGTTTGTCAGGCCACTTCTGTGCGGAAGGGCTTCCGCGCGACTACCGCGCGTCTGCCTGCTGACGGACGATCCGCGCGGTAGTATTCAGATTTGGACATGACCCCCTAGACTTTGCTCTTTTCGGAGGTGAACAAACCGTTATAGAATGGGACACGTCTCCAGTGTAGTGTAACGAATCGTTGTAAGTTTCATTATTTGGCGAAGAGAAGTCTTTGAATAAACGTTAGTGCTATTCTGAGCCAGCGGAATTTTAATTACTCTAATAGTTACTGCTGCAAACGATTTATTTGCCTCCGTCGGTTCTGTTACTGAAAGTTCAGTCGATCCAATAACCTTACTGTGAAAAGGTGTATATTTTACTTTTCAGCTGCAGCTATTGAAGCAAGAATGTTCCATGAATCTACTCAAAAGGATGTGGTATGATAGTTTATGATATTCAAAATGCATCTGCACCTCAATTATTTCTTTGAACTGAGTGCTTAGAATTATTAAACCACCTCAGTATAGCTGAGTGACAAGCCAAGTGAGACACATCAAACGTTATGATAAACTCAGAGTGGCAAATTCAATGCCGTTAATCGAAGGCCAGTTTCCACTGGAATAGTACCCAAACAGAAACCAAAACGTGACAAAAATGATCTCCCGGTACAAAGGATAAGAGTTGTTCCCATTCACTGATGTTTAATTTCATGGTGTATGTCAGTTCATCTGAAATTAAGCTCTATTTCTCATAATGCTATGGTCATCTCATTTCTTCCTGTATTTTATTGGATTTCAGGCGTTATGGAATCGTCTTGTTCCGGCAAAGAAGGGAGTTC
Organism: Scolionema suvaense; assembly: GCA_027575255.1. Lineage (NCBI taxonomy): Eukaryota > Metazoa > Cnidaria > Hydrozoa > Limnomedusae > Olindiidae > Scolionema > Scolionema suvaense. The sequence continues at coordinate 15,207 of JAOBRC010786449.1, read as the reverse complement.
GGACGTTTGCTCCTGTTATGTTGAAGAGATTAAAAGTAAATTTTTGAGTTTCTATGGAGCATTTTGTAGCCGTCGATTCTAGTAGAAGTTTTGATTTACCCAACTGTTTGAATCTTTTGCTACTTGGCGTCTCTGATTAGTGAGTGAGAGTTGCCATAGAGTGAGAGGTGAGCTACGGACTGCCTTGCTTTGCGAGAGAGGTTAGAGGTATTGAGCTTGAACCATTAGATGAATAATTGTGGTTCGTCACATCCTACTTCTTCAGGATGAGTGTAACAATCAAGTGTGACTGCTGCCATGTTGATTCAGTGTGAAATCTTTGCAACGATTTTAGAACTACCAGAGTCATGAAATTAAGTTCTTTCAAAATACATTGTATTTGACTTCACTGAGTTAAGTCGATATGGCAATTATTTTTCTTAAGTGAATCATTAGCGTGGCCCATTTCACAAGAATGCCTGATGTTTTTGTTGCATAATGAACATATAAGGCCGGTTCTCACTAGACTTTAAGTCCGTTTACGTGCATGTGCGTTAGTCCAAGTTAGCCCAGTTCATTTTGACTTTATGTCCCCATTCGTGTCTATTCTCATTTAAATATTCCTCCCAACTTGCCTTATCAGAGCAATCATTGTCGGCTTGCTGGGAAAAGCCTTTGATGTGAGATATGATCTAGGGGCAGCTGAACAATCATATTAAATTTTTTTGATCTGTGCGTTTAAAAAAATGTCCCCTCTAGTGTTTACCTTTTTGTTGCGCACATTCTGATGCCCTTAAACACACTTAAACTCCAGTGACGGCCAACCTTTATGTATTATGGTATGTATCTTCATTTTATGAGGTGTAATGAGCTTCTTCTTATGGATTTTAGAAGCTTGGTGTTGACAAGACAAATCCTGACGAGTTGAGCGAAGAAGAGATTTCTAGATTTGTTCGCTTGAATATTGACCGCGATACCATCACCTGGCAAAGAGGTCAGTTATTAACTTCAATTTTGGAGCTCCAGTTCCAATGGGAATTAGTAGTTTTTGCAACAATGTTTCAAACGATCTTAATGATCTTGGTCATCAGTCAGGTTATTTTTTGGCACGACGTAAGTGTTTGTTTCAGTTGCTCTCACCTGGACTTGACATTTAATTTGAAAACTTAGTTTAACTAACCTTTCATTAAATCACGCTGAAATCGGTTGACATAGTTGATCTGAAGTAGAATTCATAACCCATGTACTGTTTCTGCTTGGAATTTCCTTAGACACTGGCTAGCCATTGATTGGTAAAAGTAGTGAGTGATCCCCGCTGTGCAGGCTGGACAGAATGACTAGCTAACTTTTTGGCTCAACAAACAGTAGGCCGAGCATTTTCGTATGAGTGGGTGCTTTACATTGGGGAGAGGGACCTCTTGGCAGGACATGATCATAGCTGCAACTATGCAAGACCACGCTGCTAGCATAGAGAATTGTTGTATGAATATTTCATAGCCTCTACTTCCTAGCTCGTTTATTAGTCCTGTGCGTCAGTTATGAAACTGAGAAGACTGCAGCATGGAGGTTTCCCTGATGTGGTGAGGGAGTGGAGGTAGGTCTTAGGTCTTCTGGTTCAACAAACCTGAGTTTGATCTGTTTTTAGTGATGGACACCAATGATCGTTTCTTGACAAACCTTCGTTTGATCTGTTTCTTGTGATGGACACCAATGATCGTTTCTTGACAAACCTTTGTTTGATCTGTTTCTAGTGATGGACACCAATGATCGTTTCTTGAGAAAGATCACTGTAGGCCAATCACCTACAGAGAAGAATATGACTCGTGAGGTGAGCTGCGCAAATTAAGCCTGGTCCCCACCAGAAAACTTTTCAATCTCAAATCGTGTCCCAAGTCACGATTTATTGTGTCAGATGTCATTAGCAAATATCGCAATTGTTAACCTAAGTGCTTTGTGTACTCATCTACGGCACGCAAGACTGTTTGTATGGGTAGACTATTGTGAAGTGTACAAGATGGGTGTCAGTCATCACAATGTGGCTCTATAGGAGCATAGTATACTTGAACCACAATGCCGGGGGTATCAATGACATGGATGTGCACCTAAACTGAGACACAGAAATGGACCTGCACCTGGATATGGACTTGAAAACAGCAGTGGGGACCAGGCTTAAGGTACCATAATAGCTCTCTTGATTTTGATATTATTATTAAGGGTGATAGAAAGGTATAGGGAACGTTTTTCTGAATGATCTCTGTGATTTTGTGAAGAGATTTTGTCCTGTTGGATATAACAGTTTGTATTTTTTTCTCTTGAGTAGACAAGCAAACTTTGAAGCGATAACAAAGCACCTGTGTGTGAAAAGTGAAGGAAGCTCATCCAGTTTTCTGACCTACCAAAATTAAAAATTGCCAAAATTAAGCATGGCTGAAATTAGCAAACGTGACAAATTAGGAACAGAGAAAATTAACGGGGTTATAATAAGGTAGCTACGTATGAATCATGAATATTTTATGTGGATTGTTTTGATTTTTTATTTTTTTATGGACCTTGATTTGATCTGGCCACTCGTTATGAGATCTTCTGAACATAGTAACATTAAAGGCATATGTTTCTTCGTTTTGTTACACATACGGATGTTGTTCGTAATATTTTTCAATGCGACAAAGATGTGTTCTGAAACGCTATTGATTAGCAGATGGAAACACCTACGCAACTATTTATTGTGTAGTTAACCAGTATTGTTTGTGTAGTCTCCATAGTAAATTCCTAAGACAGTAAGGTTTATTAACCCTGTTTGGACTTGGCTTTTATGGAGCTCCTCATCCAGGGGGTGGGGACAGGTTCACCCCCCCCCCCCCCTCAATATTCCAGGTACAGAAATAGCAATATCCTTGAAACTTGGTACACCAATACGATAATCTCCAGGTAATGAACAAAATAGGAACAAAGATTTGACCCGAAATTGCAGGTGACAATGATGACATCATCATGAATTTCAGGAAACAAGAATTTTTTCTCAGATTTAGTTTACCCTCAATAATGACCTGCAAACAGATACCTGTTGTCCTCAGAACCTCCTAAACTGTTCCGAATATCATTTTGATTATTACTTTTCAATCTCTAGAAGTTTTGCAGCATTCTTATGGGTAAAACATACCTTTTAGGATTTTCTGTCGAAAATGGGGCTATTTTATGGCCAGCTGCCTGAAACAACGGGGCACGGTCACCTGTGCAGACTTTTTTTCAGTCCAAATTGTTGCTATAAGTAAATTCTGTGAAAACTCAGTTTCGTGCTGACTCGCGATTTCGTTTAGCAGCGACGAGCTGTAATGTAGCAGGGGGAAGGGTATAGGGGGCAGAATCTGCCTCCCGCCCCAGTCCAAATAAGGTTAAGGAAAACAGCAGCCAAAAATGAAATTGTTTTTATTTCGTGAAAAAAGCTTTTAAGGTGTTGGAAATATTCACAAAGTCATGCAGCTACCATTATCATCTCTTGACATGGATGACGTCGATGTAGCTCTGCTCAAATTATATCCTAAAGTAAATTCGAAAATACTCATTAGTCAATTTTTGTAGCGAATTATCTGTTTCATTTCATCAAAAAGCTAGTTAATATGCTAAAAATCAAATGCAGGAAATAACTTTTACTTTTGCATTTCCTCGACATGGCTTGGTGACATAATCAAAAATCAAGATAGTAGCTGCTGAACTTTCACACTGAACACCTATAGATCTAAGTAAAGCTTATGTTCTGAAATTAAAGCCAACTGTCGCGTTTGCTGTGTTCTGTCATCTTAAAATTTCATTTTTTCCACTGTTCCTCTTTAACAGTATATTGCTTGGTTTTTGTTGAAATGGACGCATGGAGCCTTGCACAAAAATCCTCTTTTTAGCAAGTTTAAAGTTGACTGATGAAAAAACTTCTTGCTTTTATTTCAGTGCCAGTTTGATATCACTGTTGCTAGTGAGATTATGGCTATTCTTGCTCTCACTACTAGTCTGAAAGATATGCGGGAGAGGTATCTGTTATTTTTACACATTGTCTATCATATTTGTTGGTTGGATGCTAGATGTTTGCAGTGTTACTCAAGGGAGAAACAACCCTTAATTAAGTTTATGAGAAGGCATTCTGAATAGTTTTGTGAACTGCACTTCTGCTATACTTTCTCAAGCCCAATCTCTTGGAGGTTTTCATCATTAACCCTATTTATACCGGGCTGTATTGGCTGGTGTACTATTTGGGGTTTGGGTTCCTCCCCCTCCTGGAAGCACAAGTTAAGAGTACCTGTTGTACAGTCAGATAAGGTAAAAACTGTGCATCTAGAGTTTTTCTGGTAAATGCATACTGTGCATCCAGTTGCATTAAAAGCTATACACCAAAAGTTTTTGATGCTGCAGCTTCTCTTTTGTATGAGGTCATTCCCTGTGGTTAAATTCATGAAATTTAAATCTTGAACATTTTCTTAGATTCCTTAAGAGGATAAATTTTTGCGAGTCCAATTTTTGGGGCATTTTTCATTTTTATATTTTTGTGAAAAGGGGATTTGTGGAGAAAATGTATGGAGAAGTAATTTAGCGACTGCACATCAACGAAAGAAAAGAAGGAAGTTAAGGAACGTGTCCAAGCATTTGTTATTGATTAACGATCAAAAAATTAATTGTGTTTGCTTTTGGTCAGGTTAAAACTTCAATTTGATAAATTTTGCATGGATTTAATTTTGCGAATTTAGCAAAAAATCTCAAAATTCACAAAAATTAATTCACGCCGAAAATAATCCCCTTAAGATAACTTCTATTTGCTCCAGTATCCATCAAAGGATATCGATCTTCTTGAAAGTAATGAGATGTGCAGTATTTTCCAGGTGAAAACTATGTATCTGTAGTCAGGAAAAAACTATGCACCCCAATTGTACCCGTTTTTTATAGACAGCGCGCAGTATTTTCTCAGTTTCTTCTGGAAAATGCTGTGCGCATTTGTTCTAGAATATCTCATGCAGGTTAATAATCTAAGACAGCAAATCAGGTTGTGTTTGATAGCTAGCAGTGTTCTCGAAGCTGCTATGATTATTTTTATGTAGGACTTATGAAGTCTTTTAGCACTGAAGCGTAGGTTCATCAAAGTGCGCAGTTTTTACCCGATCTGACTATACCTGCTGGCGGGAATAGGGCTAATGACTTTCACAGATTACATTTATCAGTGGAACTCAACACTCAGGTCAGTCCGAAAGGGCATGAACGGATTGCATAGAACTCAGTTAATGCTTTTGCCTGGAACAGTTTGTGTTCTGAAGATTTTGAATTGCCTGTTTCCCGTTCCTTTTCTTAACCGCTTCATGATCAGACGCGTGTTTACAGTTTGATTAGGCGAATGATTTGTATCAATGTATTGGAAAACTTTTATGCACTACCCTGATGTGTGCTTATACGAGAATGAAGAATATTTTCATCTATGTTTCTAAGGACAATTTTGGAAGGTGCTACATAATACTGACAGACTTACAAACTCCACTGTATATGTTATTTAGTGTGTTTGTTTAGTCATAAAGAATATGATCGGTGAATGGATGGTAACCAACAAACCAGTGAGTTACAGAAATTCATACAAAGTTTGCATTAGAAAGCAGATAATTTTGAGGAAAGGGGATATATTTATTTTATTTGAGAATCCAATATCTGGAGTGCACCTATATGAACCAAAAACTGTTGTTAAAATCAGAGCAATGCCACAAGTCCAAAAGCCTTGGTAGTTTTGGACCAAAAGGGAGATTTTTCCTGAATGTCTGAGTTATCTGGAGAAACAAAAAATATACACAGGGCTGTGCCTAAGAGAGTCACGAGAACACCTCACAACAACCACCTCTGGCGCCTGCCATGAGATGAAACTCTGTGGATAGAATCCAATCCCATAGAAGTGACAAGATCTACTCCTTTATTCCATATCTCTGATATATTGCCACCATGAGTGTTCTCACACTATTCAGTTTATTTGGAAAGAGTTATTTTTACCTCGGTTCATCATAACGCTTAACATAACATGCCTTTTTGACTACTCCAACATAGCAAAAGGGGTGGTTAAACCCCCCCCCTCGGAAAACCAACTTCCACTATAGCTATGGCCATGAAATTTGGACCACTTATTTTTAACCATAAATGACGGACAAGTTCCAAATTTTGATCCCAGAGGTGGTCTGGTCTGCAAATTACATGCATTTGAATTTGCAGACCGGCAAGATGATTTTCCATAGGAACGAATACAAAAAATTTTAATTTGACGAAAAATGCTTGGCAATACGAATTTCTGGCACGAAGTGATGTATTAAGACTGGAAGCGTTGCGTTTTAGTGGCAGTGCAAGTAAGAAAGCATTATATCTTCCGAAATTTGGATTTTTATAAATCCCAAAGTATGGAAAAAATTTGGACTTTACCCCCGCTTTTTGGACCCCCTGCTGCATGCTTTTTTTTTCAAATTAGACATTTTCTGAAAGAGCTCATTGAAAGCTATCATTTAAGCCCAAAATCGTTGAAAACGGTTGAACAGACGTGGAATAAGAGCCAAAAAAACGAAATTTGACAAAAAATGACATTACCCCCTGTCATAAAATGGCCACCTGACACCCCTGTTATAGGTATGAAGACGAAATTTGGACCAAAAGATGCGCAAGTAAATCCTGTTTAGACTTGCAAAAATTTGCGGCAACAGCGTCAGCCGTTTTTTGCAGTAAAAAATCTTAGACTAGGGGGGTTGGAGCCACCCCCCCCTCCTTGTTATGTTAACTGTTAATTCTGTATTTAGGTTGGGATCTATTGTTATAGCCAGTGACCATGAAGGCAATCCTGTGACGGCTGATGATTTGGTAAGTTGAATTGGTAATTCTTCTGTACTAGTGCTGGTTTCTGACGTCCTTGTACAGTATGCTAATACTTCCTTTGTAAATCTTTGTATTCTGTATGGTAATTAATGTTAGACTAAGCAAATTTGCGTTAAATAAAGAAAATACTGCTGGTCTAGCACTATGCAACCTGCACTCGTTTTCTAGCATTACATTCAAGGAAAGGGTTTAGTGGCTTGTCATCCTGGCTGCATTTTGGATATTAGAATCAAAAATTATATTTTTCTTCAAGAACAGAACTTTAGTCAGAATTTTCTCTGTATCGGAAGTTGATTTGTGGATTTTTTTTTACCTCTATTTTTGTTTTCTTTACCTCTATTTCTTATTTGGATCTGGTTTTTTTATGTTCCGGGAAAGAAAGAAAGGAGTGGTGTTCTGGTGCATAGATTTTTATGTCCATTTACTGTTGAGAATGTCTCCAGAAGATTGATTTTTAAGATCATCTGCCCCACCAATGTTTTTATATATTGCTCAAACCATCAACAACCCTGGCCAATAGATGGCTGTTGTCAAATTGACATTTATGCACGATACAAAAATGAGCTTTGTACAATTTTTTTTTATCGAAAGTTTCTTTAACTATCTTCTTCCAAACTTGTTTTGCATGTGGTTAACAACATCTTTTACGGATCTCCATACAGTCCGTGGAATTTGTTCTTTGATCTTTGTTCTCTGTATCCTCATCATTTCAAGGGAGGCTAGACTTAAGTTGAAAAGGACCCAAACTAAACTTAGGCACTTGTCTTATGTATGTACGGATTTAATTTTATAGTAATGGGTCTGTAAAACTTTCATCCTATTTAGGCCACCGATTTCAGAGTGGGTTTTTTGTCTCTCTTTCATCTGATGTTGCCATACAAATTCTTATCAACAAAATTTGGAATAATTTTTGAAAAATGAACCGATTAAGTTGAAATTTGTTCCATCAGTATATATTTTTATGCTTGGGATGTGCCTATTTGTGGAACATAAAATACACTCTGGCATCCAGCTTTGATGATGTGGCAAAAAGGCACGTCGTCAACATGCATGGACAAGTTTGTTCAGGTTTTTTAATGAAAAGGTCTTAGGGGTCGATTATATGGAAGGTTTCAGCCCGGGCTGTACTTTCGCCCACCTTGGCGGGCTAACTTTGACGCTTGTATTACATGACAGTCTCAGCCCAAGTTGAGGTGCCCGCACCCATTCATTGCAGTCTTATTGGATGCGTCATCAGTAGAGTTCTATAGCTCAATCCGGACTGGAAATCTTAGCATGCTTTTCTAGAACGGGCCAGGATTTTCAGCCCGGGACTGAAATGATGTTTCATGTAATATGAATGGCCAAGTTACTGGTAACTGACCAGAAAGGCGGGCTAGCATTTTAACCTGATATGACGGGCTGAATTTCTCCATGTAATCGACCCCTTACATAGAAAGTGTTCATGACAGTCTCTGCCTGTTGAAAACAATAAGACGGGTTGTGTAATGTAGGGGGTAAATCAGCTCTTCCCCCAATAGAGACCTTATGCAAGCTGACATTGTGACATTGACATTACGATTTTGTTCAAACTGGCATTCTATTCGACACTTTGACGTAAGCAGAACTAGGGAAACCCCAATGTCAATTTGCAAAGCGGACACAAATCTGAAAAATTTGTGTCAACTTCACGAGACGCCTTCGTCGCAGTCGAATACACCAGCGGCCAATCGAACTGCAAGGATTTTTGTTCGCTTGTGACGTTGCTGCTTCGACGTATGTAAACAAGTCCTAAAGTTAACGAAGACAAACCATGGATGTGAGGAAGATCTCTTCAATTCGAAAACTTGGTGTGGCATGGAACATTGTAGCCTCAAACATAGGAGAAGTTGTTCCAGAGCTGAGCGCAGCACTTTGTTCTATGAAAAGATCAAATCCAGTCTTCCAGAGTAATTTGCTTTGTGCCTTCTGCTCTTTCAAAATCGTCGTGGGATGAGCAAATGCCTGTGTCAAAGTGCTTCTGCGTAACTGCAAAAACCATGTGGCATTGACATTGATGCTGGATATTTGAATCGATTATTGAAATCCATTGTCAATGTCATAATGTCAACTTGCATAAGCTCTCTAATATCTGAAAGGGGTTTCGTCATCATCTTGCATAATTGGAACATGATCTGAATTTTAGTACATGATTGAGCCGCCTGCTCCCAGACCTAGCACACTTCACTCATTTACTAGGTCTGCTAACATCTGGCGCTAACGTTTTGTAGCTTGTTAAGAAATTAGCAAGATCTCGTGAAAACAAGGCAAAGCCACAGCTACTAATTATATCGTAGCAACAGCGGGAATGCGCGCCAAGATTCAAATTTATTTATTGCGATGGTCGCAGCATGAAAGCAGGTGAAAGGTCCATCCACACAAAAAGTATTGAATTCGCATTGACATAGCAATTGCATTAGCGTACGGAAGGTGAGCAGACTGTCAGAGAAGATGAGTTTCTCAAGCAGTTTGCGAGCTGGCTAGATATTGGGTACATGTGATACATATATGATGCTTTTATCTTTTGCAGGGCATCGGTGGTGCTCTGACTGTATTGATGAAGGACGCTATCAAGCCGAACCTAATGCAAACTTTAGAGGTCTGTTTATACTGCTCATCTCTTCTTTTTATCTTGCTTGTACCGAAGTTTTATATCTCCAATATTGCGTAAAGAGGAACGTTAGTAAGATTGTGACCACACTACAATTGTGGAAAAAATATAAGTGGACAAGCGCAAAATATGGCGTTTACCAGTCCCCACAAGTAAAAGACAAATGATGTTATCCAGCCGTGGAGAAAATGGAGCCTCCACAGGTTGACGACTCAGACTTTTAGGACTTTGAAGACGAGAAGGGGGAAATGGCCCCCCTTTCGCGGTCACGCCCACTTTTTCGGGAGTTTGCCAATTATACCTATTTGCAACTGTCTGACGTGACTGGTGAACACGCTTTGGCAATGAATCCATGCTAGTTTGAATCTCTCTAGCTCATTATAGCCAGGAATCAGTTGATTACGTCGAGTTGATCAGTATTTCAGAATTATGGTCAAAGTTTGGATAACCATCACTTAGAAAATAGGCTGAAAATGTGAAAAGTCCATAAATTTATTAAGATTGTAGAGCACGAGAGTGTAAAATGGAATCCCTCAAAGGTATTGAATCAAACAGTTTATTTCAATGTCTCAAAAAAAAAATTTGTGAACTTATACCTGGCACTATCTCATCCTGCATTGTGTTTTCCTGAATTTTGCTGCCTGTCTGACTTGAGTCAGAAGAATGCCTGCAGAAAATTATTACAGTAGCAGATTAAAGTAGTGTCAAGGAGGACTGCGAATATGGAGTTTGAATAGTTTCTGCCTATTAAGTGGAAAGTTTCAAAACTTCTACTCTGAGTTACCGAGAACAGTTGGCGACTAGTCAAATGTGAATAAGGATGAAGCTATTCAAACAAGGTATATATTGTATAATTATGAACGCGAAGATTTTTGTTTTCTGGAATTTTGTTATCAAAGAGGACTGACATAAGGCAAAAGCACTTCGAAAGAATGCACAAAAGTATTGTTAGCTGCTTGGTATCCATAATTTCTGAATTAAAATTCATTCTTTTTTATCTGTTGAGGAAAATCCTTTGCTTGTCGTTTGGACAAGTGCAGTTTTGTAGTGAACATAGCTTTTTGGTCCAACGTTGTAGGTCAAAAGGAAAGTAAATGTAACCCTCCCCGGAACAAGCCTTTCATGTTGTTTTTTACCACTTTAACTCTTTTCGGAGATAGTTTTCCAATAGTTTATAAACTTTGTTGATGCGCCTAGTCTAACCCGAACGTCAGTTAGCCCCTCCCTATATCATCGCCACTATTTTCGGGATCAGCAATTGGTGGATCAATGCTGTTTTGTGCACTGCACAGACAATCCCTCCATTATCCTTATCAAGGAACCATTTAGCCTGTCTTTTTATTGTGGGAAACCAGAATGAAAGTTGAATATGGTGGGCAAAACCTGCTGAGATAAAGATGTTACTTAGTTCAAATGGCAAACGTTTTTCTTCTAAAATGATCCTCCAGCAAAACTAAAGATTCACGCTAAACAGCTTATACCATCACAAGAATAACACAATGAACATTCTGATCTCATTGTTCTTCTATACGACATCCATGAATTCAAATTTTCAGCCCCATTTAATATTAGGTGAGGGGGCTAAATTTACCCTCACTTTTGTAGAAGCCAAATGTAAGCAAGAAAATGGGCGCCAGAGGTGCCCATCTTTCGTAAGTGTGAATGAAATTTATTGTAGAAGATTCTCTGAAAATTTTATGCTTGTATGACCAGGTTGACAAAAATCATGAGACCTTAGTGGAAGGTATGTGAAAATTTCCGTATATAAAACACTCTAAAATTGAAATTCTTTGTACTTCTGTTCTAGTGAAGTTATTGTATTCAAACTTGGACACAAGCTAGATATTGGTGACAGGAAAGTTCTCCATCATTTTTACAACAACTGAGCTTTGTGACATCATGTGATGATGTACTTTTGAAGATTTTCGCATACTTAATTAGATGAGAATTATTAATTATGCATGAGCGGTACTTTTTGTTGCACTCTCTGAATTCCATTTATTGATCTAAACAAAATGAGAGGTCAACCAGCTTTGTGTGATGAGTAGTTCCAGAAATATTGACATTTCAAAAAAGGCATCACAGTTTGATGACATCATCGGAAAAAATGCTGATGTCAGCCAATCTGTTCTGTATCGATGCTATTTTCAGCATTTTCCTAAAGTTCATAGGCTGAAATAAAATCTTGTACATAGTTTGTGTTTTTACTGCTTTTTTTTCGGTTTCTGTGGTAGCCCCCCCCCCTAACAGGATGTGGGAGTCGTCGTCTGACCCCTTAAAATTATAGGGTTAATAGGCAAACTTCCCTGAGGTTTTTTTTGATTGGGTTAGACGTGAATCAACTTTACTGCAGCGGTAAAATGGCAGTGTTATAGCTGCAATAAGCAATATTTTTGTTGTTTAGGTGTCTTTGCTATTTGAAATGCCATCTTATGTCAGCGGAAAACCAATTATATTAACTCATCTTCAGGCTCACTCGCTTCTTGTTTTCAGTGCTCTTCCTTATAAGTTATACTTTAATGTTCCAAGGGCTCTTGCTTGTCTAGTCACCAATTTTTTACTTCAGGGTACTCTCTTTTATTCAAATATAATTTCTTTGTTTTAGGGCACTCCTGTTTTTGTTCATGCTGGTCCGTTTGCAAACATTGCTCATGGCAATTCTTCCATTCTCGCTGATAAAATTGCTCTCAAACTGGTTGGAAAAGATGGCTACGTAGGTAAGAATAGTGCTTAAATTTTTAATTGCTGTAGTCCTTTTCCCGCTCACATCGTTTGTCACTGTAGTTTGACTAGAAATAGTCGCTTCTAACTTATACAAAAAGCCCAGAAATTGACACGTCAACTCTTTCGTTTGAGTGCATAGACTGCAGTTCCTCATCAGATTATGTGCTGTATAGTGAATGCATATGGAGTTAGAAGGTATGTGCTAGTCTATTGGTAGTGAAAGGGATTTGTTCCCAAGATGCACCTGTTGGTAATTATACGTTTTTGCTTTGTATTATTGTATGAAGGTGAATACAGGATGGTTTTTATGGACCTCAGTGTGGTTTTTCTACAATGTATCAGACTTTCTGGCATTGTTTTTTATTACGGGGTTATATTTCCGATGCCATGCTTTGCAAAAGTGTAAATATTCTGCTGAACTTAGTTTAGCATGTCGAGTGTATTTTGATTTTGTCTTTTTGAGGCAGTGGACACAAAGATTTACTGTTTTGCGTCAATTTTGTGTTTTCAGTGACGGAAGCTGGATTTGGAGCTGATATTGGAATGGAGAAATTCTTCAACATCAAATGCAGATACAGTGGTTCGTAGTTTGTTTTTAGTTGTGAAGTGAAAAGCAGATTACCTTGGATTTTTGTGCAAAACTTTTAAACTATAGTTTTATACAATTCTGTCTCACTACAAAAATGGGACAAAAACATTTAAGAAGAGATTGTTTACGAGAGCCTCAACTTGATGTCCTGTCACAGCAATGTAGAGGTACTATTTTTTCATTTTGAAAGTGACAGAAGCTGGAGAATATCATCATCTTCAGTAGTAGAAATGCAGAGTGACTTGTGTAGAGTGAATATTCAACCACATAATATCCAATAATATCAAATATGTTTATTTAGCTTTGTTTATGAAATTGTGGTGAAGTTTTTGGCCTGATGAAGTTAGCAAAGATGTTGAAAATTTGGAAGTCATGGGTTTCATTTCGGGCATATCATTTTCGCTGTTTATCTCCTGGTTCAGGTCTTCAACCGTCTTGTGTTGTACTTGTTGCTACAGTGAGAGCACTAAAGATGCATGGTGGTGGACCGAAGGTGAGACTTAATTTAAATCTGGCTTGAATTTTCATCTGCCGGTGGCATGGAGCTTGATTGTTGACATATTCTATGTATAGCATCGTCTGGGGTGTCAACATCCACCAACACCCCCACCAACACCCACCTGTATAACACCAAACTTTGTTTGTCGTCAATATTCTTGCCAATCAGAAATCCCCACGTGAAAAAAGCCTTGTTCATTGATAGAATATAATATGGATTCCTATATCTAGAGAATGTCATGGGAAAATGCTACCACAATGCAAATTTGCCTTTTTTTATAGTCACGCAGTGATACAAAATTATCTGTTGTGCGATGACCATTTGTTATGTGGCAATGAAACTTTTACCTCCACTATCGCTAAGGTAGACGTCTGGCTTGATGCGTAACAGTTTTTCGAGCTTTGTCTTTTTTGTAGGTAGTCGCTGGAACTCCCTTGCCTGCTGAGTATACGACAGAGGTGAGTACTTTAAGGTCAAAAACTTTCACAAGAAGAAACTTCGCAGATGAGCCAAGTTGCAAAAATTTTACATTTTGTGGGAAAAAAACTTTCGCAAATTGGCCTTTGTACATATTTTCAAGGGAAAAGTCTATCGCAAATAGGTCTTTTTCAAAATGTTCATGGGAGAAAACTTTAACAGGAAAGATAAAATGTAAGAAAGTATTTTTTTTAGTCGAGCTTGAATGTTTTTCTAGTGTTAATCTTCAATGATTACAACCCTGATGCTCATCTTTTTGTTCACTTTCTTTTCTTTTGTTGCCGGGGCAAAATGCGAATGTCTTTAGATTTTGCATCTTACTTTTTCATTGTTTCTTTTTCTTTGTCAATTCCGAGTATTTCGATTTATTATTATTTATTTTGAGGAAAAAACATTCGTGAAATCAGCCGTTTGAAATATTTCGCAGGGAAAAACTTTCGGGAATTGAGCCGAAAATCGCGAAATCGCGAAATCGCGAAAGTAACTTAACATAACTGTATTTACTTTATTGGTCATTACTTTTAGGAAAAATCTCTTGTTTGGCTTCAGTGTAGTTACTTGTGCTCAAATTCACATTTTTTCTGTGTGTTAATGTTGATGTTGTATTGGATTGTGCAGATATTCTGTGACTTTTTCTTTGTGATTTGCTTAATGAGCAGAAATAACAAGAACTGACGTTGCTGTGTGATTGTATGTTCTGGATCCTCAGTCAAGATTGCATACCATTATAGTGGTGACAGAAGTGGCCAAACGTTGTCAAAAGTCATAGGTAAAAAGCTTGGTATCACTTAAACAAGTCTTGTTCATGGCTTGAGTGGTTTATAGAGGATATGTCAGCTCAGTTTATGAAACCTTTCGTCAGCGCACAGTTCTAAAGGAAAAGAAAAAATCTGTTTGCTCTTATTGTGCTCTTTGTGATGCATGTACTGGGTTCAGGAATAGTTTCTTTTTCACCATCTACCAGACTGAATAGTGCCCTTTATATACGAGTATTGCTTTCATAGAATGTGGACTTGGTTCGAAATGGTTTCTGTAACCTCGGCAAGCAGATCGAGAATGCACGATTCTTTGGAGTTCCAGTTGTGGTTGCTGTCAACAGATTCTCGTGAGTAAAATTTGTGATTTTTTTATCCGTGGCCAAATCAAAGTAGCCTGCTCACAGACTGATCGAGAAAGTTGGCTTCTCTCACAGTCAAAGCGAATTCAATACCCTATTCAACAGACTGCTTTCATACTGCGCAGAATGCAGTAAACAAATTTGAATCTTTGCGCGCTTTCCAGCTGTTGCTACGATACATCGCATAATTAGTAGCTGTGCCTTTGTTTTGTTTTTATTATGAGATCTTGCTAAATTTTTATTATGCTGCATAACATTAGCACCCAATGTTAGCAGACCTAGCAAACGAGTGAAGTGCGCTAGGGCTGGGAGCAGGCTAG
>JAOBRC010786338.1:0-10072 GCA_027575255.1 Scolionema suvaense | reverse complement strand
AACCCTGAGAAATGTGTTTTAACTAGCGTTCTATGAGTCTGAGGCATCAAGTTTGACTTACTTTAGCTGGTCTCAGTAAGAGAGAGTGATTGCTGATTGATGGTAAGACTTACTTGATACATGTAAGGATTATAGTGAATCAAGCTTCATATGTATCACGATTGGTCTAGTATTTCTATGAAAATTTAATTTAGGGGAATTATGGTTTGATAAGATTCTTTAGGTATCTGATAGCCCTTGTCTTTGCATTGAAATAGTCAAATATCGTAAACAATCTGGATGATATGTTTGAAATAGTGATGTTTTCAAGAGCATAGCTTTCTTCTTTTCCAAGTAGTCACTACATGACTACAGCAATTATATAATGTGTTTTAATTAGTACAGCTACCGTAATCTAACATTGCCTGATTTCACACATGAAGGTATGCCATATAACTCCTGAAAGCCAGTACCTTCCCTCATCATATATCATTTTGAGCTAGGTATTCTCTTTAAAAGTTGTTATTAAGAGTTCGTTGATGCATAAATTTCAAGCACCAAACGTTCTTCGAATTAGTGCTGGTGTCAAAGATATATAGCTATACCAGTAGTACCATATACATTAGGCTTTTTTATGGATATTTTGTATTACGTTTTTAGGTCACGACAAAGAGGACTGTCAGGGATTGCCGAGGGAAAAGTCTGGTGAAGTATGTAGAAGATTCCTAATAGAGTGATTAACTGGTTTATTACTAACTTTCTTCAAGTTTCTCCCGGAATTTCAGTTGATCACATAGCCTCTTATTGCTCTGCTATCACTTTGTTCCACGTTTTCTGCTTGGAATGAAAAGATTTTTTGGTGAATTATTTAATGAATGTACTTCACGTAGTAAGTTCTTATCTAATAGAAAGCTTGTGTTGTCTTCATATTGTGAAAAGATACTAATTTAAGCCTGTTTCATGACAAGGTTCTTGCAAATGTGATCGTAAAGGGTAGATGAAGCTTTTGTATTGGTTTTAGTGAGAATGAACCCCATATCTGGACAACAGCAAGGTCCCAACAGAACAATCTGTGCTGCTTCCTACCCTTCTTTGAACCATTGCAGTGCTTAGCACCATGTTTTCTCTTTTTGCATAAGTCCTGTGGAAGTCTCTCCTGGGAAGCAATGGCCTCATCACAAAAGTAGTTGTCGCTAAAGCATGCAAACCAGATGGTCAAATGCTATGAGACTGCCAATGGTGAAAATTGGCATGGGATCACTGTGAGGCCCTGCATACTACCAACTCAGTGCCCTGCAGAAGATAAGAAAACATACTTCATATTATGAGACTTCCACTTGATGGCTTGTGTATACTTTGTGATGGAAGAGTTTTTTATTAGGAGGCTTATCTGTGTTTCACTGCTTTTTTTGGCATGGCAATCAAATAGGCAGATTTTGCTGTTTTTTTATCATGTTGTGTACGGATTTTCGAGGGAGTGGTGCTCTATGAATAAGATTTTTACCAAATGGCGATAAAAGCATTAGACTGATGGCATTGTGGTGATGGATTGGTGCATTGTGGAGATTTACATTGCAAGGAATTAGAGGTAGAAAACATCTAGGTGGGCCTTGTTCTCTTGAGAGCAGTGGATTTGCTGTTTACATATTTCAGTATTGACCTGCTTTAAGTCTCCCCCATGCCTCCCATCCTGCAGCATAAGGCCATACGTATTCTATTATGTTACTTTTCAAGGAATGTACTCCTATTTTATTTGCACTTGAAGAAGGCCGTAAATTATTGTCTCATACTAAACTGCACTCTCTCCACCGTTTATGTGATGCTAGTGCTGCTCTCTTCTATCTTGCTGAAGAAGCATGTGAAAAGTAATATTTGACGAATTCTCAAAAACTTATTTTCTGGTGTATTTCTAAATTGCGCTTGAGGCACATCAGTACTACTAAAACTAGTCGTCACTAAATACCATGCTGGCTTTTGTATTTCAGGGAAAAAACTGATTGCATCGCTGCATGTGTACAGGGCCTAACACAGGTTTTTTGGGCGGTGGTTGTTCAGACAGTGACAATTATCTTGCAAGCCAGTGAACCTGGCAAGCCTTTGCCCATGTTGACGTTGAACAGAATGTGTGAACCTGACATGACCACATCTTAATCAAACAGGTCACATCCTGTATTCTGGATATCACATGTAAAAATTGGTGCAGGAAATGAGTGGACTGCAAATGCGTTTAACATTCAAGTAATATGCACGACTTCCATTCATCGATATATTTCATAGTGCAGCAAATAAATTTCCCGTCTGATTTTTTGGGCGCCGATCTTTGAGCGCCCAAAAGCGATCAGCGCTGTGAAATGAGGGCTGTATTAGGCCCAGGTGTAGTTACATGACAACACTCTAGAACACATTCTGATATTTTTGTGATTTGTGACGTTTATGACAAAGATTCACCGTAACCATGCGACAAGCAATTGAATTTTAGACGCTGTCAATATGACGACTTGAATTCCGCCAGTCATTGTTGATTTGACAGAAATATACTTTTTCTTCTGCTCTCCCATACCGAAAACAACAAACACTCTCCTACGCACTGGATAGACTATAAGCCATGCGGCAAACCTGAGCTTACCAGCATGGCAATGATGGAATGCTTGCTGCACAAAATGCGAGACTATCTAGTTTGTGAGTCTTTTTTTTTTAATGCAGCTTATTATTGAAAACACTACTCTGTCAAGTTCATTATGTTGCAGCTATTTTGTGGCCATGAAGACATTTTTTTCTCTTGCAGCACGATGAGATTCAACCGTATGTGGGTCCTGACCAAGAATTCATATTCATTCGGTTGAATGTTCTCAGGGAGGTATGTACCCATTGATTTTTTGTCCTTTGTGTTTTTCAAGCACTGTTGCTTTTTGGATTGTGGCTTAGCTTAAGAGTCATATGATATGAGTTTTCTTTTGGTCTGCCGGTTTGCCTGTTTGTGTTTCTCTTCTTTCTGTCACCAATGCTGTTTCCCAGATAACCACTCACTGAATTTTTCTGAAATTTGTTGCAAGATGAAGATTCATTATCGAAACAAAGTCATAAAGCTGGATTTTAGAAAAAAAGTTGTCCAATTTGCACGTGGCTGTTGATGGCCATACTGGCCTTTTTTCGAGTTTGAAAATATTTTGGATCCATTTAAGTTTTTTGGAAATTTTTAGTGTAAAATTTAGTAGTATGTCAGAGAAGACTCTTGCTTAGCTTGGGCGTATCTATTTTTTGCCAAATGTGGTCATTTTAACACCCCTGATTATTTTTAGGGAGTTCTTGAACTATTTCGCAGCAGTAATTTCAATTTATATAATATAATTCAAGTAATTGCAGGAGTGTGTGAATTCTTTTGTCTGGTTTCAGTCAATCTGTTGGTAACAATCTAATTTTCTAATTTTTCTTAATTGTTTTATTCAGATCTTCAGGTCATTTATGTTGCAGAGTTGAATGCGGTGTAGATTCCCTTTCTTCTCGTCGCTTCACTGTCACTCAGTGCTAGGTTTTACTGAACCCTTAACTGTCTCAGCCGTCAGGGATTTCACAATTACCACTTGTAGCTAGTGGGATCCGAAATCTTGACCTTGCGTGTGCTATTAACGAGCCATTACAGAGCCCTAAAAGTTAAGGAGTATATTGACTGATGGTAGTCACAGGTAAATCCCCTCCTCAATATTGTCTTGTGGCTACTAGTCCATTCGGCTGAATCCCGATAGTGGTCCACATCGAAGAGTTGGGTTGACAAATTGAAGGTCCTGTGGAATTGAAGATTTGCTTTCTGCTCATTGCTCCACTATCGCTCAGTGCTAGGTTTTGCAGAAGGCCTACCTGTCTTAAGCCAGAGGCAAATGTATCCAACAATGTTGGGTGTTGGATACAACATTGTTGGACTTCAACATGTTGGACTTCAACATGTTGGACCCGTTTGCCCACCATGTTGGATGCATGTTGGATGATGTTTGACGATGCTGGACGAGGTCGAAATGTTGGATGAAGTTTTTGATTTGGTTCAAAATCATCATCCATCATTCAATAACATTCGTTTCATGTTAGATGTTTGTTGGACGCGTTTACCCAGTCTTCCAACATCTTGTGTCCAATGCTGAACAGTAAAAGTTTGATTCTGTCGTCATATTTCCCATTCATGTTCGAATTAGTAGCTATGAGCCAGTTGTTTACCAAACTTATCTCTCTGGACCTGAGATAGTTTTCGTTCTTCCAAATAGGGGTGACTTATTAGGTGTAATATCTTTTGCGAATATGTACATCTAATATGCACTGGAAAGCAATATGATCCATTCACATCATTTGTATGTATGTATCAGAGTCGTCTAGATAAAGTCTGCTGATAATATTTTAATAAGCACCTTTTTCTTCCCATATCTTTACCTGATCATGAATTAGCCCACGAGTAGTCAATATATACATCTTCATCAAGAATGGTAGGCACCATGTGCCACTCTGCATTTTTGACTGTTTTCCATTAGGTCCCGTAGGAAGAGGTTGGACATTCTTTTTAATGTTATAAGGGCGTTTAGCCAAAGATCCAGCATGTTGGACGCAGCATCCAATAATGTTGGATGTTCGTTTAGCCTCCCATCCAACAAGTTTGATGTTGGATCCAATATGTTGGATACGTTTGGACAGGAAGTCCATGGGATTCGAACCCTTGACTTTGTGTGTGCGATTATGCTACCAATGAGCCATTGCAGCGTTGTAAAGCTATTGCTATTGTGTTAGTGAATACTATGTTGCAATTTATGTATTGTTTTCCCAGCAGTAATTTTATTTTCATAGACTTTTCATACTTCTCATAGTTTGCATTAAAGCTGAATTCTGTGAACAAAGTACTGTTGGAGACAAGTTGTGACTTACTAAGGCTTTTACTATATTGTTAATTGGCATCTTGAAAACTGTCCGATCCAATTTTTCCTGTGGAAGTGCGTTTTTGAAAAATCTTTGTTTCTGACCGTGGTCATGCAGTTATTTGAGAAATTTCAGCTGTTAAGTCAAGAAATTTTAGTTAGGATTCTACTTGCGTGAGAAAGATGAAAGCAATTAAACTTTCTGGTAAAATCTGACTTTGAATCCCATGTCTGCTTGAGGGGCAGTTTTTGTGTAGAATGAAAATTACGTGCGGAAATTTCGCTGTGTGGAATCCCTTCTTAAGCCTGACTTCGGAATACTTGGAAAAGAGCTGATTTGCAGAAATGTTTGTTGTGTATTATACATTGATGTGATTGTTATTTACTTTTCAGTATCTTGAAAGAGAACTGCGTATGGAAGGCCTTCCATTCAAGTATGACTTTGAGGTGAGTGTTTCTGCTCTCGACAGGATTAACGCAAACTTTGGTCTATAAGTGTCTACCTGATGTAGCGTAACCATTGGCAATACTGAAGTAGGTTGTTTGCGAACCTTTGCACCTTGTTCCTTCTTTGATTGTTTAAGATACTCTTATCTTACATTTATCCTGCATTTGTGACTATTAGTGATTATATCTATCGATCAGTTTGCCTCCCACACTCTTTCTTAGATTTTACTAAGTTAAGGCTTGGTAGTGAAAATTTGCGATTCAGCTGCATTTCTCATTGATAATTTGTATTTGTTAGGACGTGTAGCGACATTGTCGAAAAGCTTAGTTCTAGAGTTTCTAAGACTTTTCTTTTAAAATCTATCATCATTGTTTCAAGTATTTGGACTCCCGCTTTAGCGGAAGAGTCCTATAAAATGAGGTCTGTCCGTCTGTCCGTCCATCCTTCCATCCTCCAGTCTGTCACTAAGCATTTTCAAAGATAACTGCTCCATAGATTTTTCTGATGTTTGACGTGTTGGTGACAATCCATAACCAAGGAAAAGCAATGGAGCTGTAATTTTGACAAAAATTCTTGTTCAACTTGCAGGTGGCAATTTAAGCCTGAACATGGCCATTTTTAGGGTTTTTTTCAAAATGTTTTATGATCCATTCCTTACTGTTTTGTAATTTGTGGTGTGAACCCTGAAAGCACTAGTGGCTGTGTTATGGACCATGTGCCATATCAGGGAAAACTCTCGTTCGGGTGGCAGTTAACGCTCAAGAACGGTCACTTGCAGAGTTTTTGCAATTTATTTCAAAACCACTTCATGTTTCTTTTTGTAGTCTTTCGTAGGAGTATTAGGGACAGTATTTCTAAATGCAATGGGTTGTACGTCAATCGTATATCAAGGGGAACTCCTGTTGGGCTTGGGTGTGGCCTGTTTTACAACCAAAAATGACCAAAAATTGCAGTTTTGTGGGTTTTTGGAAGACTTGGCAAACTCCTCATCAGTGTTTGTCATTGTTGGTGTGAATCTTAGTGGTGACTCGGTGTATTTTATGAACCTAGTCATTTTCAGGAGATTTTCGTTGCACTGCGAAGGTTTTTTTGACCTTTTACCAATGGATTTAACTCCTTGTGTGGTATAAAGCCACCATTAGTGTATATTTGTATATGCTGAAATAAATTTGTTGGACAGTTTGAGTATCAGATAAGCTTGTTACTTGAGGAAAAGCAATAGCAGGCCGAAGCCATTTAATCGTTCGCCAGTTAGTGAGGGTGCAAATCATGTTGTGCTTGCAGGCGGCAGTTTACGCCCGAAAATTCTAAATATGTCGAAAACGTTTGATCCAGTTTTTATCATTTTTCTTCTGAATCTTAGGGACAACTCTGCATATGTTATGAACCATGTGACATGTGTGGACAAAACCTCGCTTGGCTTGCGGGTGGCAGTTTATGTTTGAAATCAGTTTTGTTCAGTTTTTGTGTTCTGAATGTGTCAAAAACGGTTCTTCCTTTTTTGTCAGCTTTGTGTGAATCTTAGGGATAAGATAAGGTATGGTCTGAACCATGCTGCATACCTTAGGGATATGTTGTACAGCTTGCCAGTGGCAATTTATATCGTAATAGCTATTTTCAGAGTTTTTTCAACATATTTTAGGAATACTTCTTCCATTTTTTATCATCTGTGATGTGAATCGTAGCTGCTGCAGAACTTATGTTATGGACCACAGGGCTTATTTTAGCCCCATGTTACTATTGACTATCGAATGCAACAGGCTGCCCCTCAAAGTTCAAAACAATAAGATCCTTTGAAAAACATGAAAAAGCTGCCCTTCTTCTGGAAATCGAACGCATGCCCTGCCCCTCTAGAATATGCCCTGGACCATATCTGGGAAAACTTGGGGACCGTTTGCGGGTGGCAACTTAATCTTCAAGTAGTTCATTTTAATGTTTTTTTAAACATATTCAAGAATGCCTCATCGTGTAGTGCTCTTAATTTCTGATGCGAGTCTTAGATGCAACCCCAATTCTGTTAGGGTATTAGACTTAGGTGTGGCAATTATGTTGGAAATCGGTTATGTGTTTTCTCGCAGATTCTCAATTAAGCTTGCGGGATTCCACTAATTCTGTGGCTGGTTGGGATGGTATTGTGGGTGATGGTGTGTTTTGCCTATGGTTTGATACCTGTAGGCTAACTTGTTCTGGGTTGACATAGCTTGTTTTCATATTTTTGATGATGAATTGGTTTTCTGGAGGTGAGGCCTGAACACCTATCTTTATATCGCAAATATTTTCAAATTCTTGCTAATGTCTCTTTGTACCCCGATGGTTTAAATTGATGAACTGAGAGTAAACTGTGACTGTGAGGTAAAAGAGCTCCCTGATCTTGTGTACTTATAAAATTTTGGTCAAGACTATGACAGAGTTGGTTCTTGAGTTTCCCTGTCAGGCTTATGTTTAAAGGTATTGATTACATAGATGGTGAGATTCCTAAATAGAAAAAGAAGAGTGTGTGTTAGAAAGTGATCAATTTTTCGTATTGCATTATACAGAGAGCCTTGGACGATTGGGTCTTCATGTGCTTCTTTGTTGGGAATGATTTTCTGCCGCATCTACCATCTCTGGAAATCAGGTAAGAAGCTTGAGAATTGATTTGATGGTGAAATCAATTGATTTATTACATTTAATGTATTTGTACATAATAATGTCATAGTAACTATATCATTTTTAATTACGACCGACTAAACCCATTGTCAATAGCAGTGAAGATGTTGGCTAAAATAGCAATCCCATAAAGACTTAAATCAATAAGATACATTGGTGCCTGTTATATTCTGCTCTGTGGCTGAATTTTCATTTCAGCAGTTTGCCACACTGCAGATATTGCTCAGCGTTGGAGGTCCTGAGAATGACACCCTAGTGCCAACATACTGGAATGCTTCGATTAATCATACCCCCTTCTTTTAAGCACCCCTTCAAATAAACAACCCCTTTTTCAGGGAATTTTTCAATAAACGTCCCCTCTATTAAACGCCCCCCATCGAATAGATGTCACTGTCTTGAAGGGCCTTGATTAGAGATACACTAATTAGCACACGTAAAACGACCACCACCAGTTCTTTATTACTTCAGTTTTGTGGCTTATGTTTCGTATAAGTATATGGAGATATGAAACAGGTGGTGCTATACGATGATATTGACATGTAATCTAGTGTATATTTCATTGATATATAAGCTTTATGCGTTTAAGAAAAAAAGAAGAATTTCACAAATATGTAATAGACGCCCCCCTCTTTTAAATGCCCCCCTCTTTTAAACGCCCCCTCTTTTAGACGCCCCCTAAAAAGTCCAAAAGTTTAATAAACGCCCTGGGCATGTAATTGAAGCATACGGTATGTAGGGTTACATATAGGTAATAACTGTTACTAACCAGATCAGATATTAGGAATGTTACAGTAAATCTATTGCACATGATTCCCAAAGTAATAAAAATGTCATCAAACAAATTTCAGATAGGATAGCCATGTAGATATCTTTATCAGGCTCTTTTGTTTGCAATATTTTTATTCAATTGTTATGTCACAGCTGTATATTTCCATGTCCACTATTGCTTTCTGACTTATTTTAATTGCATGTCAAAGTCCCTTGAATTGGTGCCCTGTGATGGGGATGAAATGTTTTTGAGGATGAACTTTTTGGTCTATTTCATAGCAGTTTTGTGTTTTCTAGTTAATCGGGAGAATATTTTACTTGCTGATCCAGTCATAATTAACTTTACTTGCAGAGCACATCGTCAGACTGGAGAAACTTACCCAGGATAACTAAAGCAGAATATTCATTCGATTTAGTCTATAATCATGTCTTTGTTGTTGTTTTATCTAGAGAAGGAGCGATTGACAGATTAAATGGTATTTACAAGAGGTGCCTACCACGACTTGGGGTATGTGTCAACAATTTAAGTTTTTGTTTCCTTTAATGTTGTTTTTCCTTTAATATTCCTAGTCTCATACTTTATTCAGCTGTAATTCTTCTCCCTGTACGTAACATGAGGTGGGTGGTGAAAGTTTTTTTTTTGTTTACCAAGCAAATTGCATCATCATCTTACCATGCTGCACTAACTTTGGTCATCAAAGCTTTAGAAAAAAAGATTTTGCAGAATTTTTGTAGATTTCAGTGCTGAATAAAGAAATTCCTTGGCTATGTGAATTGGTTTAAGTTAGTCATGATCATGTTTGTTTACATAGTTTCCATCACTCTGAAGGAAGGCAAAGCCGGAAATGTTCTTCGTTAACTTACCTTATGTAGAGCTCATGAATTTCTTTTAAACTGCGGCCAAAGATATTATTTTTGGGGGAATGCCTTACCAGGCATATGAAATTTTGTATAGGTGTCAGAAAAAAAGTCTCAGAATTTTCAGAAACAGTTCTGCTTTGTTGGCACTATCATTTTGTCTAGAATATAATGTGCACTTCGGCTTAGAACTGCCTCCAAGATGCTTTGTCTCTTTGTGGTGAGGATTGGACCGAGATTTGTATTTATGGAGGACTTTTATGGTCGATTGAAATATTTGCTTGAAATAGTCGTTAGATTCTCTTGATTGTCTCATATAAAAATTTAAGATTTTGAATACTTCTATGCAGAATGTGGCGTTTCCACAGTTGTCAAACAACCTCTCTTTACAAATTCTGTCTGAGACGAATTGTTTTTGCTCCAAAGATTTTTTGACTTTGAAATGATTGACAGAGGCCTAATATTTGTAAGTGTTATT